>JAPYZU010000068.1:0-112505 GCA_030523005.1 Tryphoninae sp. B BG-2022a
ATTCATTTGACACCAGATCCTTTAATTTCCTAATACCCTTTAAGTAGTGTATTAGGCGTTCCCGCAACGATACCTCGATATCCCAACTGCGCGCGAACAGTATAGCTGCAAGACTGTTGAGAACAAAACGAGATTCTTCACGAACGCCACCGCTATTGTGCACTATAAATAAATCGGTATTCGCAGATATTTAAACGTAATTCATTACGTGTAGTTTATTCCAAGAAAGATTGATAAAACCTGCGCATTTACCTTCGTTTCAGTTTTGCGCACAAGACGCACAAACGCCGAGTGATTAGTCAACGCGACAGAAATCGTTGATAAAACATGTGCGATCGTTGTACTAATGGCAATCGACATGCTAATCATTGCACTTGGCGGTTTTTTTAAAACTCTTGTCCCGATCTATATTACATCAAGATGCGCTGCATCAACTAAGTATTCATGGTCTGGAATCGAGGTCCATTTTCCCTTTTCCAATATTATCCAATAATAATAATACGATATAAGTTCATATCACATTGTATGATAAACACAATGACTTAAAACGCAACTATCTATCGTACGTTGCACGTACGAGTCAAAGGGTATGTGCGCCTTGCCAAAAATGAAAACAAAACAATGCGTCACGAATAAGTTTTGACAGTTTCTTGCGGCACGTTTGTATACATATTACACGTTATAAATCGTCATGTGTACCGATCAAACCGTTTATTTCCCATTCAATTACCGATGAGAAAGAGTTATGCAAATATTATAGTCGCATCAAAAAAATATTCCTATCATCTAGACAAATATGTTATAACAGTATAATTATCGTTGAGGTTCTACATATTTTGGCAACAAATATGTTCTGGTAAAATGTCAATAGAAATTGGCGTGATAAGTTTCGTCGTTGACTTCGTCATACCTGCCATCTTCACTCTGTATTATTTGGGGATACATCGGATTGTTATACCCTGGGGATTATTTGGCTATGGTGTTTTGCCATGCCCTAGTTAGAAAGAACACTGGTTTGTGTAATGGCTACAATGAATGAAAGCAGAAATCATGGAGAGGCTAAAGCTTACAGCAGAGTCGTTGCTAAATTGGTCAGAAATATATTCGCTGCTGCAGAACACTTGACAGTGATGAAGCAAATAGATTTGTAATTGTTATTGTGCGTACTGAAGGTAACGCTCATAACCGAAAATAGTGCACTTACAATTAGTACACACTTTGACCTGGTTTATTAATATTCAAATATATTTTAATTCAGCATATGTCATAATTTGCCATGTTCAGTGGCCGAAATTTGATCATTTTTCACTAAAAAAATGATGAAGCAGATTTTCTAGAAACTTTAAAGTTCGACACTTTTGAAAGAAACTGACGCATAAAAAGAAAAGAATCTCTATATTTTGCACGATTCACCAACTTGTTACACCTAAACAAGTCTATGGGTCAACTTAATTTTACAATAATTCTCTCTCAAACGTGGTTTAATAGAATCAGGTGAGAATCTTTTCGGATGTTTGTCCTTAGTTAATCGCGGATTAACTTTGTGATATTTATATTTTTTGGGTGTTATTATTTCGGTATGCACTTCTTATGTAAATGTAAATAATCATAAATTATGCATATGCCAAGAAAAACGGAAGAAGATAACATAATTTGAATTATTTGTTGGATGGAAATATATCGATCAATAAAAATAGGGTAAAAGGTAAAGATCAACGCCAAGAAAGAATTACTTATGCCAAGAAAAACGGAAGAAGATAACATAATTTGAATTATTTGTTGGATGGAAATATATCGATCAATAACAATAGGGTAAAAGATAAAGATCAACGAACAGAATTTGTATTGACCCGCGTGTGCGCATTGTCGTATACCTACTTCAAAAAAGTAATATTAGTAACGATGAACATTAACAATTTGATGATGTAAAAGGGATAGCATTCATTTCATTGTGATATTTAATTTTCGATTCATTTACACTCATATCTTCTAATAATTTACTACCAAATTAAAGTAACTAATGCGTAAGCTGTATTATTTCATGCACACTTCAATATAAATACAAGTAGGCTAATTTGCGTAATTCAAGGTTGTTTTTCACCATTTCCGTTGAAGCGATTACGACTTTATCAATATTGTATGATCTAATCGATTATTAATTAGTCCATTGTTGCTATTCATCGTAAATGGATTTAATAATAAGAATAATGTGATGAGCAAAGCCTAGATTGTCTCTTATCTTTGTGAGCGAATTTGTTTTCCATTGATACAGTAGTTTCGAAAAGTATTGTTGATAGGCGTTTTCTGGCATAGTTCAACTATTTAATTGTACACGTTGACCGATCGCGTCTGACCGGTTAGTGCTAACACGGTGAGAGGAATGTCTCGTATGTATATCGGTATCAAAGGGGACGTCTAGCCGAATTTCTCATTATATTTTGTATTATATTGACTGTGCAAAATATATAGGTCGCATATGCCAAGACTCATTATATTCTTATTCATAGCCAAATTAATTAATTGTTTCTTAGAGGGAAGGTATTGCAGCCGTACCTAGTTTCTTGGCACCGTTGACTTCTTATTTGGCAATGCATCTACTTACGTATTGGACTGTTATACGTTGAATATGAAATAAATTTGAAATATGGATACAAATTGTGATGATGAGTGATTAGGAGATAGTTGGAGAGTGCGACTTTAGTTCCCATCCCACTGGGGCCGCTGCAAACGTGATGTGCTACAAGTCTTTCCACCACTACGTAGGTACCTATCTAACCATTGCTTCTACCGTTCGAGGGCGATTGCGATGGTTGCGTGGCTGTTCCGGGGATTGAGCGAGCTTACGGTTTTTCGTTCTATTCACAGGGGCACGGGGACGGCAGGCCGAAGAGAAGGGATGAAACAGTGATGGGGCTTCCAGAGGGGGTTGCGAATGCTGCTCGGTATACGCCAGAGCGCGTCAATAACCGTCCATCAGATGTAATAGCTCCCCGAGACACATCGGTTGCATTTAAATGGCTGCTTAGCCGACTCTGTCTCGACGAGCCAGCGACGTGGATCTATGGAATTCCATCAAGTTCCACTGCCGCTCTGCTCTCATTCCCTTATCGTCCTAACCTCCGAGAGTGGTCGGTGTGCCCTCGGTTTCACGTCGCTTCAAACACCACCTCTGCGTCTGCTCACCTCCTACCACCCCCAACGACTCGCCTTCTCCGGTCTTCCAGTTTTTCGCCCCGTTCCAACTTGGTTGGTCTTTTCGCATTGTATGTACAGTTTGACCTTTTCCTGCAACATACTCAAAGCTATTACTGTTTTCGTGATGTTCTTTTCTTTCTTTCTATCTTCTTTCCTTTCTTAACTCGCTGATTCTTTCTGAAATTTATACGTTAATGTTGTAATATTAGATAGTTCATTTAGATATACATGTTAACCGAGAACGTGCAGTTTGGCCGATAAACAACAAGTTGAATCCAAATGGATGTAATACACGGACAAATACCAAATATTATAATTTTAATTTCACATCTACGATTGAGAATCGAAAACTCTTTGTTAGACTCCACACTGAAATCTTTTAATTTGTTGAACGATGTATCGCTGACCGAACGTAATCAATAGGAAATTGCATTACCGGATGGAGCTGAATACCGGTATTGATTTTCGGAATTGACGTCTAACACCAGCATTCCGGTACAAGTACGGGATTTTTAAAACGTGGGTGACTGCGTGGTGGTTTAATAAATTGCTTATCAAACAAAGAATAGCAGGCAGAATATAAATATACAGATAAAAACAAAAAGAAATATTGAGGTCATCCAAATAAAACACAACAGAAATAATTATAATAGTTTTAATCATATCAATCCTAATTGTAAACATTCAATATTGACAACAGGTAACATTTGCGTAAATAATATTGTACTTTCCTCTCCGTCTTTGTCGTAATAGTGTGAAGTTTCAATCTGTCCATTTTAGCATCGTTAAACAATAAACTAACAATAATTACTTAGTCAAAAAATCAATCAAATTACCGCCACGTTTCGTCTTTGTACCCAGATAACTACAATACCTATTTTCAATTAGTCAGTGTAGGCAATAAAATTCCCAAACTGTCCTTAGAATTATCAAAGGTATAAATAAACAACAAAAAATTTAAGTCGTGTCAGTCATTTTAAACAGTAGTATTTATACACCATAGATTCAGATAGAACTCATAATTGGCTTAACTAACTGTTATTGGATCTGAAAATTGGGTCGATTAGTCTCTAATTGAAATACGTGTTGAGATGAAAAAAAATATGCAAAAGCTATTGGAGTAGATAAAAGTAGGGTTTTGCTCAATACCGGGGTTCCGGTGTTAGAATCGCCAATATCAAAACTATAATATTGCTAAAATCAATCCGCGATCCCGGTATTCATACTCTAGTGATCAACGTCCGCCAAGAAAGAGCAGTTTCGGCGATGATTAATATTCCGGGGCCAAATATGTTACATGTAATGATGCGAGCAATTTACAATATGGTATAATCTTAAATACCATACTTCAATTTTTTTCTCTGTAACCAAGAATTGAAAATTTGCAATGAAGTTTTATCTCGAATATTTTTGGATCGTGTGGTGAGCCGAAAAAGTGCACTCTCGGTGACGGACGACTCGCGTGAACGGGAGATAGGCCTGTATACGTAAAAAATCTACAAATTGCTAACATTCAAATCTAAAATTTGCAACCACAAATCTAAAATTCTCAATCAAGTTTCTACTCATATATTTTTATTCGTGAACGATGCTACTAAAGCAATAAAAACTAGACAAACAAAAATAATATTTTTTGTTCATTAGGTACTTTGTGGAGTGTACCTTTGTAACGTAAACAGTTTCAAAGCAGAGATCTTTGGCAATTCCTATTGTTGTCACCACGCACATAGGACGTTGGACAAATAAAATCTCTAAATATTCAAAAATAAGTGTAATAATATTATAGATACCTGAAGATATTATTTTGTCGACGATCGTGAGCATCTTTATTCATTGTTTCTCCATTGTCCATTTTCTGTACTTCACTATTCACACACTGATTATCTAATATATTATTTATATTGCATATAAATTTTATCCTATTTCAGAGATCTTAGGCAATTCCTATTGTTGTCACCACGCACATAGGACGTTGGACAAATAAAATCTCTAAATATTCAAATATAAGTGTAATAATATTATAGATACCTGAAGATATTATTTTGTCGACGAGTGTGAGCATCTTTATTCATTGTTTCTCCATTGTCCATTTTATGTACTTCACTATTCACACACTGATTATCTAATATATTATGTATATTGCATATAAATTTTATCCTATTTCAGAAATAATTTATTTTTTGTTACTTTTCGGCTTTAATAATCGCTATTATCACAGAATCATGGTAGTTCGCATCGTTTTACTATCGTGCCGACAGGCCGAATGAATCACATCACTCAGGCTCCCCGCTAGAAAAGGACCACGTTATCATTTTTTGTTACCATTCCTCTCTCTGTTGAGCACGCGGAGTGTAGATATCCATATGCGTATGTGCCGCTGTATACGTAGAATACACCGTTGCGGTCGGTGTGAACAAGGAGAGATACTACTAGCGCTCAAAGCTTCGGGAGAGAGTATCGGGATATACGTAAACTACGTACACAACCAAGCTCTACTATCTATGCCAATTGCTATTATCGGACTTCCCCATGCTATTTTCGGCTACATGCTATTTCTGAAATATTGCATATGCAGCAATGTGCAGGGAATCATCGTGTCACATTGTTTCTCCTCTAGGAGCTAGGAAAATTGTCTTCTGATGGTCAAGATTTTCTCAATCAAGTAATTATTATAAATCGTCTATAAATGTGGATCTGCTGTGAAAATTCCGACTCGGTTACGAAATATGTCAATTTTTGTTCGTCTGCAGGATTATCAATCAAGCCGCATACTAAAATTTTTAGCCATCGCGTTCGTTAATTTCGGAACTGCGTTTGGCAAAAATCGCATGGACTGATTTGAAGATAGAGAAGATCGATTACATCACCTTAAAGTTGTTTATTTTTTTTTCATTTTTAGCTCTATTGTAGAGATATGTATTTAGAAAATAGGTAATATCATTTGTAATACTTTATTTTATCTCCATATCAAATTAATGTAAATGATCGAATGAATCCTGATGCAATGGCGAATCTATAAGAGTATATACGATGAATAAAACGGGTATGATAACAAATCATTTTAGCACAGTCAGAGCTGAGCTAATAAATTAAATGAAGAACAGGGCTAAGTTTTCGTTAACAAATTGTAGATGCGAGTGTGAACTTATGTTTGATTTGCGGTATTCTCCGGCTTTCGCTGTCAAAGGCGGTCGTATCACGTGCCATGTTTAAAAATTCAAACTGCCATAATTCCGCTGTTTTCGAGACTGGAAACTTCTTTTGTCTTTGGATTTGCGTTGAATTCGTCTACAATGTGACTAAAGACAATTTATAGGTTCCCCTTAATAAATAATGTGCGTGATATCAATCAATGCATCGGTGAACTTCGTTTAATATGCCCCCCCCCCCCCATAATAAAACATTCATGGAACTCCTTTTGAAAGATCTTATTTTCTAGAGTCATTTCCGTCGATAAATAAAAATTGGATAACATATATATCAGCTTCACCTCGCTTTCATGTAATCTTGGTAAGCAGAGTTAATTCTGATTTTTTCATACGGATATGAAATGTTTTTATATTAATTAAATTAGTTTTGAAACATCAAATTATCGAATGATTCATATCAATTCATATAATACCGATAGAAATATTGATATAATATCGGTATCTTGAATACAAACAAACCCCAAAGTCTTCTGGTAGTCAATCTGTTAATCATAAGAGATCCTTTTACTTTTGAAACTAACAGAGAAATGTCTGTACATTCACAATAGGTATAATACAATTTTAGTGTATTTTAGGGTTTTTATAGAGACGATGTGATAATTTATCGAGATCACCACATCAAAAACAGAAAAGAAACAGCATTAAGTTTTAATATGTTGCTATCCAAATGTATGACAGGACATCACAGAAATGGTATCTTTCGCAATATATAGCGATTTAACGATAAATACAATATTTCCAAATAATATTGTACATAACAATTGCAAATTCAACTAACGAGAGAATAACATAATTTACTTTAAGGGATTCTCGATGATCGTAAAAAAATTGACTGATAGAGCTACTCTGTTATTGCCATACCAAATAAGGGCAGACATAAGGAGGAATTGCACTGTTACGAAGATATAAATTGGACGTGCAAGCGCACAAGGGACTAATAATCTACTAATCTTTTGAGAATTGGGCTTTCAAAAGTCGCGTTATCTCGTCAGGATTCGCGTAGCCTCTCTCTGGATTATCTCATCGAATTACCCTGTCTCAATTGTGCATATCACAGTCTCTGTGGAATTTCACGTTCTTCGAAATTTTTTCAATGGATGATACATATTTTGAAACTCGTTTTGTCGAATATATTAAAATGTCTAGTAGATTTTTAGACGAATAAAGGACAAAACGAGTTTCAAAATGTTTATTATTCATCGAAAAATGGTATGAATACGCGATATCAAGATGTAGTGTATTACGATTGTAGAAAGGGGAACGAAGATTTGCACAATGTACGACATTTATTCCATATATGATGGGATTTATTCGCTTTTCGTTTTTTACGACACCATGTACGATGGTGAGTCGTCGACTTCTAGGGATGTGTTGAATAATCGATGGCATCAGTGAGTGACGTATCAGCAGCCAGTAGATGGAAAGAGGAACAGTCTGGTCGAGAAATAAACAGTGGAGAAATAAAAGTTGCTGACGCTGAAGTTCCCTGATTGGCCCCATCCACAGATGTACGTGCTCGTCACAACAGTTTTCCCTCGAATATCCCTTTTGCTGTTTTTCGACTTTTCCCCATCCCGTCATCTTCCGGATATCAGCATTTCTTCATGACGTACCCAGAAGCACGAACGATCGGGTCTTTATGTGTAATCGCGTCAATTCGTTTCCATTTTGAGACACATCCGTCAAAAAATGGAAAACATATTTATAAATACTTTGATTAGACCGTAAATATTGATCTGCCCAGATAAGCATACAACACTGGTGAATGGTCACACAAAATAGTACGATATCCAATTAATGAGCTTGTAGAAAGTTTTGCAAAGAATGATTTTTCTTGTTTACTAAGCTTCTTTATTAAGAAATTGATAGATTCAAATAAACTACATTGGAAAGGAAGCTTTCTAAACAAGGAATCAAGAGCAAAATATAGTTGGTCACTTTCTCATTTGCATCGTTCGCTTTTCTATTTCGGTAGTTTCTGCTGACAGTTTCATTATATTAATTTGTTAAATATAAATTCAATGTAAAAATGGAGTAACATTTTTTTAAATTATTACAGTATTTGCACTATGGACATGAACTTCACTGATGTTAACATTATTTCTGTACGCAGTAATATTTTGCGGATGATAATTCTATAAGCATGGTGTTTTAGTGGTACATATGTTAATGCTATTAGCATTTCTTCCTATTGTTTTCACTAAAAAACGGCTTACGGGAGTTTTTATAAATTCGACAAAATATGCAAAACACTGCGAGGAATCCGAACAAATATTTATTTTGATCTAACGATATATGGGCTCTTGGATAAATCGAGTTTATAAACATTCTAATTTTTGTTTAGCTTTCTGTGCTTTTTAAATGATATGCCATACTATTATTTGAAAACTGAACATGCTTTTCATAAGAAAGTATTTTTTGTTAATGTTATTGATTTTTAATTGCGATAAAAAATGACATAAATCGCTATTTTTCGAAAAATAGCTGAGGCGATATGCCGGAATGGAGACCAATTCTGCAAACAAATTTCACATTACGAAGTTCAAATTTGTGCTTATTATTCCGAAGAATAGCTTATGTATATATTCCGAAGAATAGCTCATGTATATTATATCTGACATAACGATGAAGATTTCCAGAGACAACAATGAGGATGCTAACAATAAGTAGCTCCGTAATGAGTAATTCTAGTGACCAACTTTTACGAATTTATTGATTCATTTCTGTTTCTTTCTACTGCATCATACCGCTGTATACAATTTCACATTTTTAATTCATTAAATTGTCCAACGTAATTGGGTTCATTACTTTAATATGAATACAAAACAATTTTCCTCCTTTATTATTTAATTTACACTACCCATACATTCTCAAGACAAATTTGTCCCATTAAGGATCTCATTCTATTATATTTTAGTATCAACATCTCTTTTGAGTGAAAATTATACAAGAAATTCTTGTACTTTTGTATGAAAATGCTCAATGAATGTAGAAAATTGTAAATAATTATATATTCTGTCTGAACAGGATAAATGCGGCTACAATAATGATATAATCAACATTCTATATGAGCGATACAAATCGCCGAAATCCATTTTGTATTCACCGCAAATGCACACAGGCTTATGGCAGAAAAACCGATTCATGCGAGTAAAACTAATATTGATGAGCCCATTAATAAGGGATGTTGTCACCCCGCTAACTCATTATAAGAGGGATCAATCAAGCTGAAAGGAAGGTGAATAATTATTATAACTAAATAAGGATTTAGAGAGCGAAGGTAAAACGTAATTGGTTCGAACAACTATCGGCCTACACACGCATTGTGGCTTACTTTTCGATGGCGTACCTATTATTTTTGCTTCCGATTAATACAGATCATGTATGTACATTACAGTGCATGGACAAGAGCTATATAATTGTGAACGACTCGGGGTACTATATCGCAGACGGTATTGCAATAATTTCAATAATTTGTTTAGCTATCTGAGAGGTTTCTTGGGACTCGGAAAAATACATAGAATCTTAGACGAAGGATGAGTCCATTAAGTAGGACACTTTTTTCAAAATCCTTAGTGATGGTGGGTGTACTTATTTTCTCTGTCATGCATCGTGTACAAAATAAAAAATCTTTGTTTCCTTATTTAGGAAGGTGATAGCTAAGGTATATCGTAGGAAATCTAAAATTTTTTTTGAGTAAAAATGACAGCTGTTTGAAAAAAACTCTGATGTTTATCTTCTTGCTTCCACCAGGATGTCCAATTGTTTGTTGGCTAGCGTTTTTGAGTCTAAACTACAATAGTTTCAATTTTGCGTACCTGTTACTTTTAGCTTCCAAAATTCCCTAAAGGAATTATTATAATAAAGGAGTAGCTAAAAAGTACAATAGCCTTTATCAAAGGAAAAATCTAACTCCCTTTTTAATGCGGATGAAAAAGATGCTATTTCATATGCAACAACAATGTTGTAGATATAACGTGACTTTTTGATTAGGATCTTTTTGAAAAGTTAAAGTTTCTACCCTCGAGACAACATAATAGAGAAAATTAGATTTACATTCACAAAATTTAAGATAAGTGAATAGGATATACATTAATATTGCTTTTTAATTGTTTAGGGCGTCCGAATGCCCCAGAAAAGGGCCGGGGCACATAATTGTCGTGGTATACATATACATACATACTCGATAGCTTGTAGCACTAACGTAATTATAAATTCCATTTCGTTCTATTTACAACGAAAAAAAACGGTGTTTAACTTATATTTACCGTCAACGGTAATAACTTTGGTTTAGGAATGTGCAGTAAAGGAAACATTAGAAGTTCAATATATACATGTACTAGGCATACTTAAAGTAAATAACTGTATCTCTCTGTATTTCACGAACGCCAATTTGATGCATGGGATTGTATATGCTAAGCGAATGAGCTGTCCTATATATATACGCGTAAATACCCTTTAAGGATATAGTTTGGCGGGGGTGGTAGTGGGGGATATGTGTTATCAATACATTGACGCGATTTCCAGTGCCACGTGCGTCGAATGGTTGTTGAAGAGCAAGAGAGGATCGCGCTGGTAGCACAGGCGGCATTAATGCTTACCACCATTGCTGGACAAACGAGAAAGACAGAATCGAAGGACAAACTAACAAGCCTGTACAGGGTTGAACGAGGGGAGAAGGTTGACGTATATATATATAGACACACAGGGCACACACATTCGTGTACACACGCATATACGTATATATGTATCGGACGAGTGAAAGGGAAGGAGGACGTACCGGGCAGGAGAAAGACGGGATGGCAGAGAGGACGCCGCAGTGGAACGATAGGAGGAAGGGGTTGAGAGGGGCGTTATTGTTATCTTAGATTTATAGTCATAACGGATGGTACTACCTCGCTAGCCAGCGACCCCGAGCGGTCTTATAATCACCCTGCGCACCACCCTGCACTGCGAGCGCCCACCTCCGACCCCCAGCCCCCAACCGTACCTCGAACGCCACCACCTCCACGCAAACGGCCTTCCCCGTAGCAGCTCCAACGCGCCTGCAGTTTAAGTGATTTGCGACGCGGTGGAGCCGCCATGCAGATCCTTTTGCCTGTAGCTTTTACCTTCCCCATCCACGCCAACCCCCATCTACCCCTACCCCTTCCACGTCGCCTCTCGCTCGCTCTTCTCGTACTCTATCTTTTCTCTCTCGTGCTCCTACCACTTTCTAGGGTCCCTCACGGTGCACTGTCCGTTTCGCTCGTACCCAGCATCCTCTACTACCAGAGCTCTCCACCGCTCTACCGCCTATCCTCTTCAACCCTCCTGTGCCACTGTGACTGTTGGCCATACCCGCTATGTGTGAGCTAACGGGTTCGCGAAGCCCGCAGACTCGATGCCTGCGAGGGATTAACGAAGACCGTAAGAGATGCTCTGTTGGCTGAATCGCGGTATAGTACTAGAAAGGCAGTAGTCGAGGCAACGTATAGCCGTAGAACTGGCCCAAATTATTATGCATTGCGCAATAACGCAAAAGTACTCGCGTACCCGGCCAATGCGTCGTTCCCCTTCGTATATTTCTGTTTCTCTTGTTGGATCATTTTTTTCTTCTTTTTCTCTTACCGTTGCTTGTACGCTTTTTCGAATCTCTTTCGAAACGATTTATTTCTCAATGCGCCAGATAAGAGAGCTAGCCAATAGATACATAGCCAATAGAAAGTGACGGAATAAACCATACATCTGCAATTACAGAGATAAGAAATAAGTCGATAAGTTCGGATGTTGTATACGAAAGTGGCGACCACCTCTCGCAACCATACGCGATTATCCGTGTAAATCCGGAAACTGGGTTTGGTAGTATTGTCATGTAGTATTTTCATGTTATTTCAAATTTTCTCTATTTGGCAGTTGACCTTAAAGTCAAGCAGTTAAAAGGCTGAAACCCTGTGATCAATTCAGTACAGATTTATGTCGAACGTCACTTATGGTATCAGGTATCAGCCAAATAATGTTCACCCACTAGCGTTTCCTTTTAATGCATACTATAACTAATTATTATACATACCACATCAATTATTACAAAGACTATTTGGCATAACAATGAATAAAAAGAATAGCATAGACTATAACAATATGTTCAAGTCACCCATTTCTGTTTGTAGTATGTGCTGACACCTATTCGATCGTCGTCACTGTCTCGATAGTAGAGATTCAATGACAATCCTGAGCATCTTTTGCATATCAATAAAATAAGCAACGTACGAGTATACCGAAACGATACTTGAAATTTAATAACGGTGCCTTTAAGGAGGTTCGACAGTCCCTCGTTCGAAGGGCAAGGAGAAGGGAAAATTTCTACTTCACCGACTGCAAATTAATCATCTAATAAATAAATCATTATTTGTAGCAAAATGTTCGTACATTTTCTTTAAATAAATGGATAGTAAGGTGATGTTTGTATTTTATGCAATGGTCAAAACAGCGTTTATCTTTAACTCTGTGCATATTCCGAGTTCATGCATCATTCTTAACCTACTTTATTTTAGCTATAAAAGTAAGCATCCATAAGAGGCTTTGTTGATTTCGGAATTTCCTTTGATCACGTTCTCTGATAATATGCAGAGGAATATTATAAAAGAATTCACGGAGATTTATTTTATAAAAAAACAATGTTGTTCGTAAATTTCATGGTTGTATATCATTTCTTAGTTTTACTACAGAAAAATCTCCTTAAGATCGGTGATTGGCCATTATATTAATATACAAGTCGGGCCATCGGAAGATTTTATGCCAGGAATACACTCATAACAAAGTATTTCCTTAAATTACTTAATGAATCACATAGAATTGATAAAAAATAGTCCCGTTTGGTCCCATTGCTGAAATAGAATAAACAAAAACTTGTCTTTCTTTATCATATGCGTCATGCCTTAAAAACATATTATCATTTCACGTTCTATTGAGGTTCTGTAGGAAGGGAATATTATCAGAAGCACTACCCAAGGAGTGCGGGAGCTTACTACAAACCTACAATAATGCAGCGTCATAGTACTTCTTAGCGTATGTTTCTTTCGGAAATATTTCGCCGCAAAACTTTCCCACCTGGACTCCTACAAGGATTAATTTAATTTCTGTTCCGGATGTTGATCAAAACTGAGCGCACGATTGATTGATTGCGTGAATATACGTGACCTAAATAACTGTTTGTAAATTATATTAAGCTACGATATTCTTTAAATGGCACTGAGCATAGCTTGTATTTATTATATCATGTGTGGTATAATTGTATACAGAGCTGCATAGACCATCACTGCACACTCAGTGCTTATACCCGCGCAAGGAGATAAGTCACCTACAGTATGGGTTACCGCACCGTTGGTGCGCCGAGCCAGAAGAGGAGCTACTGTTGGGGAGTTGGCTTAGGGGGTTTCCGCCGGGTAAAGCAATGGCGGCAACGTGTCCGTCCGGTAATAAGGGAAATCTAGTAATGAAGAGGCGTTTGGGTACATCTGCCGCTGCATCGTCCATCACCTTGCGAACGCTACCCGGCGCGGCTAATACACGTATAATTACTCCTTTCTAAGATTTATTTTAATTAGCCTCTACATCTTCCCCCTAACGACCAACGCTCTGATTTAACACAAACTGTTTTACAGTCCCACCCCTCGACCCCCTCGCTCCTCGTCCTTTCGCGTCAAGCGAAAACCAGCCTCCCCCGTCTACTGGAATATATGAGGATAGGACAATAGTCTCAGATGTAAAATCTCCGCAATTCATAGGTGAAATCGTCGCCAACCCCTAGGACATATACAGGATTTCATCTACCGTCGTTGAAATCGAATCGCGAGATATTTGAGATAATATTGGACCGGATGAACTTATCTTGTTTGATGCCACATATAGAATGCAATGAATTATCTTTAACATGAAAGGAATGTATCGTCAATGGTTCCGATCTATGTAGACACCTTCTCATACTTGCTGACACGTAAAGTCGATATTCTTTTCGAGTAAATTCACTTCCTCTGTGTTCAGTTCTCATCGGCTTCTTTCTATTTTAAATGGATTGTACACATCAAGATGCTACTCTTGCATCCTATAATTTCCAAGGCGATCCGACAGAGAAGAGGTAATTTGTAAGCACATTAAGTGACATACAAAGTTTTCAGCAGAATTTATCAATATTGAAAATATTCATTGAGTATTGACCTGCATGCTTTCAACTAGCTAAAACTAATAAAAACATAAACTATGTATGTATATATCAGCTATGCTATAGCAATATTTTCTATAGAGCAGAATATTGATTCAGCTGCATTGAACGTAAAAATCGTAAGAACCTTCCTTTAACATTATGGCATAAGATAAAAGTAGATAACGATCGAATAAATAGGAATATATAAGGCGCTGCGAAAGAAGGATTAAGGTCGCGTCTTTTCCAACCCATCTGGCTGTTTGCTCTCTCCAATACAGCTTCGAGCTTTGTTTCTCGTCTTCGCCAGCTTGTTCATTCTATTAAGTCGTTCATAGGCGATCTAAGACTAACCAGCAGAGTAGCAGCAGCGGCAGCATCGCGAGCGGCATCTCTCGCACCATAGTACCGTAAGCTGGTACTAAATCAGTCGTACCACAAGCGTGGGTCGCTCCTTTTCATCCACCATTTCTACCTTCTCACACCCGCTTACACCCGGCAGTACGGGTGCAAACCTGAAACTCAAGCCAAACATACGAACAACCTGAGCAGAAAGGCAAGAGGTATGAGTGGAGGAGTAAGTTTAGAATAGTATAAGAGAGGGTCGAGAGAGAAGAAGAGAGGATATAGGTTCGAAGTCTCGAAGGTGGAAGTCGTCGCTTTCTATTCTATCGTTTGAGGCTCATCCGCGGAATGAGAAGGTACCGTACATTGCGAGGAGTTCCGGAGGGTGAGCAAGAAAGGGAGAGAGAGAGAGAGAGGGAGAGAGAGGAGGAGGAGGAGGGCTACAGAAAGGGTTGGAGGTCGTGGCGAGGTAAGATCGCATAATCACCGTAAACCAGAGACTTAAGGCGAGATCGTGGGTTTGGGGATATTCCAGCATAGATCTGACTGTGTTTGACTGGGTTTCCCTTATACCCTATCCTACAATTTGAACGTTCCATTCCGCATAGTCACGACTTTAGTATACGTATATATACGGTGGGTAGACTATAGTACGTAACTAACGTTTGAGAATTGGCGGGATACTGTGCACCGTGGAGTTGAGTAGTTGGGGTAGAGTGGCAGGATAGTTGGAATACGATGAGACGATAGGAAACGCTACGCAGTAGGAACGTAGCTAACGTACGTAGAGAAGCCTAAATCTATATTTCCAGTTCTCGTGTACTCCAACCACCGCACGCGGTATCTGTTCATCTGGTGCCTTTATAGCCCCCTCTATGTACGAATGTAGAGAGCCGAGACTGTGCAGTGCCACGGTATTGCAAACGGCTTCGGGTGTTTGCAGGAACGTTCCTCCTTTACACCACTATTATGTTGCATGTACATACTAGCACCAAGAACTGCACAGCTTTACGGACTTGCTATTACTATATCTTCTCTATCATGCATGTATACCGGCTTCGCTTTTCCCCTCTCGTTTCCTCGCTACTCCACCATCCTCAACCGAAAACCGGCAAACCACCTCAGCCGACAAATCCTTGCACGGGCTGTAGCTCCTGCCGGAGCAGCTCCTGGGCCAAGAGAAGAACTGAAGCGGGGTGCCTGCGACGGCACGAGCACATTTCTCTGAAATACGACGTCCCCGGGAGCATAAATGCCGTTACTATTCCCACAAGTTGTAACTGGTGTTAATTATTGACTTGATATATTCGCGGGTGTGGGGTGGACCGGGAGGGGCTGAATCGAGGCTGGATTCAAGGTATGGAAGTTGGGAAACGGTTGGGCTGGGCTCTCCGATGCTTCCCTGTACTATGATTTTGTATGAGGACTAGGGCCGAGTAAGACGGGGAGAGAACGATTGCAAGAAGGAAGGGGAAGCTCGCTTTCGCGCCACGGGGTGTTATTCATGCGATGCGCGGATTCGATATCTGATTATCGTTCGTCTTGGGAGGATATCACTAATAATTAAACGTCGTGCCCCGCGTAGCGTACCTCCTGTTCACCAATTCGACCCTTCTCTGTTTCATAAGCTTGTGAGATTAAAGAGGGTTCTTCAGTACTGTTGTTGTTGGCTGCTGGCGGTACCGTTGCTTTTGCTGTATCCGGTATAACGAGCGCTGCGTATCCTCTATCCAAGTTGTTCTTAACAACTTTGGTCCACGACGATCAGCGGTGGACTTTGGGAATTCTACAGATTATAGATTAATAACCCTTACTCCTTTCCGAGCAGGGCGAAGGCATATCCGAACGATTATTGACGGATAGTCATTTACCAACATGTACAGAAAGTTGTAGTTTAATACTGTTCTCGCTCATCTATTCATCGTTGTTACTAATTTATAGTTATCGTTAACTAGCATATCTTTACTTTGGGATTAAGCATCGTCATTTTTATGATGGTGACGTTGTTTTAAGAGCACTTTCGTATCTACAAGTATTTTATAGCATGAGTGAGCGAACCGTCGTATTCCTTTCCAGCTGATTGTAAGTATGAGTATTGTGACTATCTATATGCACATGGGAACTGTGAATGTGATTGGTAGTCACATACATCGCATTGCATTAAATCGATTTATTTATCGACATTAAAAAAATTATTAGTCGATATTAGCCGCTAATAGGTACGGAAAGAAACATATAATTATCATCAATATTGTTTCATGGATAACGAACATGATAACACTGTATCGGTACATTACTATTACTAGTGGGTCAAGGTTATCATCTAATACTTATGGTTATTCGGGTAACGTACCAATGCTGTTTGCCATTCTCGTGCTGTACTTGGAGACAGGCCTTCGTTAGTTGGTCAACGCTGGGCCCAATATACAACATTACATAGATAATACCTTGAAAATGTCGACATCGGGTCTCCCTCGCCATTATCGCGTAATTATGAAATATTTTTTCGTTATCCAAGGGAACTTCTTCCTTGTACCTCGATTATCGAAGGTTCTTTCATAATTGAGTTTTTGTATGTAGGAGATACTTTTAACGGTCATATGCATCGCCAGTCGGACTGCGCGATGAGCTCAGGCACGAGAACGAGAGAATTCTAGGCCCCAAGGTGGCTGGAGTAGTATAATTAGTAAACTTCTCGGGGAAAGTTGCATCGTAACTGATCGTGAGTGTCTATTGACTCTCAATTCTTTGTTATGAGGTTATCCATTTTTCTCAAATCGGCAATGAAAAATGTTATTTATAAGTCGACGTTGTCGTATTCATATTAGTACGTACCGAGTTTATAAAGAATTTTTAATTTGCATTAGAAATCATAACTTCCGATTTCACGATTCTTCAAGTCGCACAATAGCCCACCCTATAATAGAGTCGGAAAGAACTGATTTCGTGCTCCGTACCATATTTCAGGAAAGGGTGGGAGAAATATATTGAGGGTAAGATTTAATTTCTGATTAGGCGGCCTTCCTATCCCTTCCTGGCACTGTCGGTCTTCCCTAACGTTTTCCACACTCAGTCTATTGCAGGAGCTTTTTCGTCCGACAGCAATCTTCCGTAGTCGTTATGACTGACAGAAACGTGGCGATTTCAGGAGATGGAGGGATCAAGTGGCATGCGAATCACCTGCTTACCCTCTTTTACCGACCATTTGCACTAATGACGAGTAGTACTTCGACCACTTTTATTTTTTCTCTTTTCTTCCTCATTCTCCGTCTCGTCCTCTTCCACTTACTAGCTCCATTGGTTCACTACCTAACTTTCATATCCAGTGAAGTACAGACATAGTGTAAAAAGCGTCTCGCTTATAATCATAAAAAGCATCCAGAGCTTAACACATCCAAAAAGTTATGTTTTAGTTTTCCTTCTTCTTCCAAATCGATTCTGGTTACCTATTTTGATAACTTCTAAAAGATAGGTTATAGAATACTTATTAGTAGACCAAGAATCTCCAGAACACCTCTAAAAACAACGGTCGAAGTAATTGTTAACAAACTTTCCATACAATCAGTAGACGCAAGGTTTAAATAGTCTTAATGGGGTTGTTAAGATTACGTCTATTACTTATTCCAGGCTGTCACGGAAGATTCTTAAAGAATTACAACTAAGTAGAAGACCAAGAAACGTGGCATTTCCGAGATCTTGTTTACAAAAACTATTAGTTACGTCTGATAAACCGTTGTGTATTACATAATACTTATTTTTAAGGATATTCTATATGTTTCACTACAAAAATCCTCTATTAATGGACTAACAGCTGTACCTTTTGTAGCATGCTTTCTAAAATATGTTTTGCTGTGATTAACCTGTGTTCGGCTTTTCGTACTCTCATTGTCAGCAAAAACAACACCTATACAATAGACAAAGTTATAATTTCGACGAAGAAATTACTCATTTTAAGTTATTCATTTTCTGAATGACGAGCAGAATCAAAAAGATACATTGAAGTAGTATTTGTTGTAATACAAAATGAGCATGCCGGTCAAATTTAAATTAAATAGGTCCACTAATTTTCGAAAAATCTTTAAGTTTGGAGGATGACCGACCACTCCATTAATTATGATCGTGCCAACTTAATTTTTTTAAGATACATTTGCAGAATATTATACTAAAAGAAGATATAAAATAGACTTGTTCAAGGTTATGACGTCTTTAATAAAAAAAAAAAGGTTAACTCATATATAAAACTCGTGAATTCTCTCTTTCACTGAACTCAGGGTGCACGTCTGATCCTCTACAGTAACATTCTACTACCTCTGACGATGACACCAACTACGATACAACCCCTTTGGCCTCTAGAAGGTTAGTCTTTTTAATCTTACTGGCACTGACACATTTCTTGATTTTCAGAACAATAGCGCCACGATTCCCACAGGGGGTACTGAGCATAACGAAGCGAATCAGCGAAGTCAGCCGCACACGGAGGGAGGTAGTTCCTTACTGTGAAAATCGTGCTTGGGGAAACGACCGTCCGAGCCTAAACGGAAGCATTGCGTTGACACGATACTTTCCTGCGGACTAAGAAATCCAAAGGCAATTCGAAACGCGTACACACCTTACTGGCGGATAGCTTATTCTGTAGCTCACGATGCTTGATGATTTTTTATTATATCTGTAGATTCCCGCGTGGACCATCTCGCGTTTAGCATCATGCTATGATTCACACTAATCACTGAATATGTTGCAAAAAAATTGTGACAATGAAATTTCGTACCGAAAATAAATAGTTGGGACGAATGTTATTATGAAATCTTATTAATAATGCGTAATTAATTTGTGAGTTTACAAACTAGTGAAGTATTTTATTCCTTTGCTAAAATAAATTGTATGACGTCATTTGAAATGCTGTTGACGTTGAGTGAGTTTTAAAATATGCAAGCTGTTGTATGTATTTTCAATTTTTTGGTTTAGCGCAACTCAGAATGAGACCACTTTGGTATATTCCTTCAGTCTTCCGCTGATATATCGTTTGCAACGACATCATCGAGGTTTCCGTAAAAATGAATGAAGAACGCAAGAAATATGGTGTTTCACTCCAAAACAAAAGTACGAACTATGGATAGATAGCTTTTCATTGGTTATACTGTATACGTTACTTTATTCTTTTACTGCGGAGAGGGGATATGTTCACAGTTATATATGCATGTATATGCAGCGAGGGACCATATGCTAAGAGGTTTCTAGACTCGAATAGATCAGATAACTCTGGGTCGACCGTTGTTCGCGTTTCTTCCCAGTCTGGTTCCATCTTTTTTCTCCACATATTGTCGCTTTATCCGCTTCTCTTACACGTTTATCTCACCACCGCGACACCACTTGTCCAATGTCGACAAAATTCTTCGTATGACCACGAATAAACGAACAATTTTGCACGCCAATGAAGTTACCTCGGGCCAACAATCTTGAATAGTACGTGTGGTGGACAATAACTCGCGTAAAGCTGGTGAGCTGTAGCAGTTAAAACAATTTATTTTGTTAAATTATTTTATCCATGACAATAATTTACAAAAGATAACAGCGAATACGTTCAACGAATCACAATTTTCTTTTCTCATTATTTTCTCACCTGCGAAGAATGTGAAACGAGAAAGCCTTACAATCAGAGCAAGTGATAAGTTATCGCGAAAATTACATTGTCATGTATTTAACGGTCTGGATATGTTGCTCCAAGACACAATAACATTTTTTGAGTTAGCGTGCCCATAGTAAAACTTATAACTATTAAAATATGTTGCTTCAAATACTCGTACATACATTACTGTGATCAAAGGATAATTTCACCATAATAAATAATTGTGTATGAACATATTTTGTTTGCATTGAAGTACCGGAACTGATTAATTTGGTGCCGAAGTACCCAAGCCAATGTTTCGATGAAAAGTCAGCATGAATAATTTCAATGCAGATACAATGGTATGCTTCCTCAGCATGACCACATTAGCAATAAGACGTCACAGTGCACAGCACACATACTGACTATAAATCTAAGCGCTGCCCAGATTTTGAGAATGCGAAGTGTCTCATACTCTTACGAATGAATTACCGCATTACTATGTTTAGTGCAAGTGCTTTTATTCATACTTTCTCCCTGTAAACTGTTTCCAATGGTAAAATAAATCAATGGAAGAATTCTTCTTCTTTTTAGTCGGTATACTCTTGTTAGTGTGGTTGTGTTCAGTGACTTTTTTTTGGAAAATTCGTCCAGTGAAAATTCCTTACAAATTTGGCTTTTTGTGCCAAATTTGTAACTAGTTGCTTGGCAGGCCATATAAATACACATGTTTGAATATATGTCCTTGACTACTCGCAATGAACCAGCAGTGCATGTCGGTGAGAATAATAACAGGATCGGTTAAGATGTGAGATGCAAAAATATACAATTCGCTAAATATTTGGAAAATTGTGTTTAGAAATACAAGCCAATTACATGTACATGTACATAGATAATTTATGGATTAAAATTCCATTTAGACGCAAAAGATTATGCCTACATCCGATTACAATTCCGAAAGGTGCTGGAAAATTCGTAGCGTAGAATGGCACGTGCCAACACTTTCGAAGTAAATCAGTTAGTCGGTACGTCGAAAGACGACGCGATCCTACACGATTCTATTTAGCGATGGTGCGCGCGCGCGTCCGCTGCTTGACAGGGTTTATTGGGGGGAGTGCAACAGGTCGGGTTAAACTAGAGTGTGTTCTCTCACCACCATCATTAGTCAACGTCACCACCCGACTCTCTGTGTGCCTACCTCTGCGCGGCTCACAACCGCCCGTTCCGCACCTCCACAGTTACTCTATCCTATTCCATTCGTCTCTTCACTCTATGCACTTTACTCTATCCTCTATCCTGCTTCTACTTATTCAACATCACTCGGCCTCTCGGTGTCTGTATCTATTACCGGCATAACGTCGAATCCTAAACCGCTCAACGCCTAGCTCTACCACCCGGTCAATCACGAATCCCGTTGTTCTAGGTCAAAATTGCGGATGTTATTGCCTAACTAATGCTTAGATATTGTACATGCATACACCATAAATAGTTTTCTACAATTTAATAAGCAAATGTACATTAATTTGATAAATTAAACTTATGTATTTTACGTTAACTCTACAAATGTATAACAAATGGTCAATTAACATTCAGAAACTGAATGAAAGGAAGTGAAGCTCCTATAAAGAGAATCACAAATACCTATAGTAATGTAACATTGATGGAGACAATAACATTAATGGATCAGCTATTTGTAGGGCATGTCTGCTCAAGACTCTCCTAACACCGGTCTGCCGGTAACCAATCTTACATTAATAAACAATATCAAAATTGGGTAATCAGAGTTCAAGAAATTACAGACGGCACCCACCAGTACTTCTTGACGTATTCACAGAAACGACTTATATGTGGAATAGTTTAGTGATAGATTTGAAAGTTTAGGTGACGAAGATGCTCACTAGTATGCCTACTAGGGCTCTGTTGCCTTCCCTGTAAACATTAGTTTTATTTGGAATATTCTGTTTACAGATTTGAGAGGAATGGCTCAATGAGATCAATGGCGCCACCCCAGTGTACTCACTTAGAATTAGGGATGGAGAATAAAGCAAGAAAGATTGCTGATCTCCCCGTCAATATCCCGTTGCCACTTCGTAAAGCTTATTAGTAGAAATATTACTACTAGCAATAAAATCCGGCTGTTAGCAAATCGGAAGAAAGTCTATCTCTGACTATACGTCGACTACACGGAAAGAATTTTTAAGTAATTTTTGCTGTGATATCACAGTAACTGAGTGACAAATGTGCAATTATTTAGGTTTTTAGGGAATAAATTATACATTTTACTGGAAATAAGTACAGCTTTACTGTTGCGTGATAGAAATTAAAAACATTTTCAAGAATTTTTATTGAAATTAACAGTAAATTTTCGTGAAACGTAAACATTACTACAATAAGTTAAAAAAAAGGGCTGATACAAATGAAAGTATACTGTGCACATTGAGAAATTTGCGTGTTTGTTCTGAAAATTTAAAAAAGGAAGCCGAAATTTTCCGTGCGATCACCAGAATTTTTACGTTCTTCACAGTAAAATCAGTTAGGACTAAATCCCCTGACCGTAACCCGTGAGCTCTGTGTAACGCGAGAAAAATTATGCTACGTGCTAAAATTTGTACATGCCTGAAAGTAAAATATTTGAAACTAGTGTCAATTTTTAATTGTTTGCACATTTATCACCGGGTTCAAGTTTTAATGTAATTTTTACTGAGATCTCAGGATAAAAATTAATAAGAAATTCTTTAATAAGAATTTAATAAGAATTAAGAAGCAATTCTTTAATAAGAATTTCTGTCCGAGTTAGACTGTCGGCTAACTCGGTATGGCATCGGTATGCATAAATATCGATGACGACAATGGTGTCGAGTTGATAGTAGATAATAGAGTCAGCGACATCCTAATAACACACATATATATACTCTGTTTATGTGTTGTGTGTTGATATACATATATGTATGAGTACTTGTGTATGTGTATGCTTTTACTTCCGGCAAAGGTATGTTCGTCGGATCATTATCAACTTTGTTAGATACGATGAAGATGCACTGGATTTGTGAACCCCCGGCTCGTGATCGGTACCTAACAGTAAGATAAATAACACCACGTCATTTACGCAGTTGTAACGAGTTATAACCACTAGTTCTTATTCTTGCAGTTTACCTCATCCTTTCTCCATTAAATATACACTGTAAGATATAATATATGCATACATATTATATATACAGGGTGTCCCGTGCAACTGTAACGGGCCGTACCTCCTAAACGGTTGAGAATAGAAAGGAATGTTATTTGTTAAATTTGAATGGTATCCAGGTGGTGCATAATATGAACTATGTTTACGCTCTTTTGTGCATCGGTGCATCAGAAAAGCGCAACTGCATTTCAAAAAAATGGAAACCCATATTTTTGACGGCACCAATCGATGTAGTTTGTTATGCTTTACATAAAAGTATTAACATGCTTATGCCTTAAACTCATTTGTTAAGAAGTTAGCGGCGCCAAAAGTTCAACGTTACAAGTGTTGGAAAGTACTCCATTGCTGTCCGACCATTTTTCCATTCCCTTCTTAATGTTGCACAGTACCGGCAATCGCTACATATTTGCAAACATTGTAATACATTGGAATAGATAACGTAGGTAATCCTGCCTGGACACTAACCGAGAGATTAACATAATTCGAAAACTTTTAACTGCCATAACTTTTTAACGAATGAGTTTTGGGCATACGTATATTCATATTTTTATGTAGAGCATACAAAACTGCATCGATTGATACAATCAACAAGGTTTCAATTTTTTTTTAAATGAAGATGTACGTCTCTTAATGCACCGATGCACAAGAGTGGAAACACATAATTTTGTACTGTGCACCACTTGATGCCATTCAACTTCTACCAATAATATTTCCATCTATTCACAACCGTTTAGGAAGTACATCCCGTTACAATTCCTCGGGACACCCTGTATATAAATATGTACATTTATAGCCAATTGCTTTGTAACAACGAATTTGTTCTTTTTGAATAATGTCTACGGGTTACCAATATTTCCATTTCTAAGTGTTATGCGATTAAGCCAATCTATTTAAACCGGTATGGATACCCTCAATACTAAGAAAGCACTGTGGTTTTCTGCTGCGGTAGGTACGGTGTAATAACAGCAAAGCCACTAAAAATACATGCATTAAAGAAAACCATGAGTGTGGCCGCCTGTATCGATTTCTTTGAATCACAAAATGGTGCGGATAATAGCCGTTCGCGGTTAACCATAATACGGTCTTAGCCTAACATTTGCCACCGCGGTACCACCTATATTTTTATATCGGAGCATATTTCTTCCTTTCCAACACCTTTCATTTTGTATGCGTTCGTTTGTGCGTTATTGCGCGACTAAATGCAGCACATGGGTAAGGGTCAGAAGCCGTATGTAATGGGCAAGTGCGGACCAGTAGTACCGAGGGCTTCGCTGCATCATAATTCACCATACTATTGCATTGTTGTTGACTGCGTGTGGATAGAAGCTTAGACAGGTTCAACCGCTCCCCTTTTTCTATGTGTTTCTCTATTCTTTCTCCGTCTCGCACAGCTTCTCTTTTCCGGTTTTCGCTATTACCCTCACCTCTGGGAGCACACATCGGCCACACTGCCGCCTCTCCTCATCCTTTACGATTGTTGCTTGCTGCTTTAGATGCGGGAGTAAAGCTCTTGCCCACAAATCCACCGCCTCATACGGCGTGGAAAAGAGAGTGTTAATACCCCCTCCCACTTCCACTCTTTCCGAGGATTAACACGAAAAGCCTTATTCTTGTGTTCTATTACACCTGACAATGTACCCGAGATCACTGGCGTAAGAGCGTCCTGTGGCTGGGATACACGCTTACGTTGCTTGTTAGAAAATCAACGAAGTGTATAAAGCCTTTGACGGCATAATGCAAGAGGAATTATACTTTTGAATAATTTTGTCACTGCAGTATTTAAAGTCAATTTCAACTTATTTTAGGATCATTTAAATTTTTCATACTTTCTCTAATTCTGTATAATATAATGTTTGACTTCTTGGTAGCTAAGGCAACTCCACAGCAAATTTGAGATTTATGTAAACTGTAAAACTGTATGATTTAAGGTGTGTCTTAAAAAATCATCTATCATCATACAAGAATAATTACGCTTGTCTACATTTTACTGACCGACATTTATGTTCTTTGTTTAGGAATGACTGTTCTTGCTGTGAAGCGGTATCCGGCAGCGGACAAGCTACCGTTGATCTTTCTTTTCGTAACAGATTATTTTAGTGAAAGCTTGGTTGCCATTTGAATAGCGGTAAGACCGCAAAGATCGACGTCCAGTGTGGAGGATCAGATCAGCATGAGGAAACACGAGCGGGATGCCGTATAAGGGGGGCTCCCTCTGTGGCTAGGTTGAAAGCCGCTGTCAACATCTCTCAGTGGGCAACGCTGTCCAGTAGGGAAACCTCGTTATCAACCACCGACCATTAGGGAGCGAAGGCGACAAAATGCCGAGTAAAGTGCCATCTTTCCCAAATAATTACGATCCAAGGATGCTCTCTCGACGTGGTTATGGTCCATGCGGCACCAGCACTCTTGGCATACCGTGCCCATATATACCGTATTTTCCTTACGTGTCAGTTGCCATTATCCTCCATGGTAGCAAGCAATCATACCTAATAAGGCACCCTTCATTCTCATATTCATTTGTATTTTCTGACTTAATGTACATACAACTCTTTCGGATATTCGTTTTAACAACACCGTAAAAGGAAGTCCTCCCATTGAGATTCCATTGGTCAGAGAAGCTTACTGATTTCATATAGGTACATGAATACGCAGATTGTCCAATGAGGGTATGTGCGTCATTACCAAGTATGTACATCCGCAAGTCCATTTGCTCAAACTCTTAAAACAGTGACTAATAGAGGTTTCGCTAACAATTATTTACGGTTCGCGTGAAATTATTGATACATTTACGGAAGATGAATTCTGATAATTCATATCGTTAAGAGTATTTGATTTGGCGCGCTCTTTTGACATAAGATCCGTTGGCACTCAGCTTAAGTGTCTACAGATTATTGAAAAGAATTGATATCGATGTAGAAATACCTATCTATTTCTTCTTTCTTTTGTGTACGCCCTTGTCAAAATTGTGATGAGATTATAAGGTGAGACTAGCTTATCAATCGATGCAACGATTTAATTATTTGATCGTTAATATCTGGTTAATTGGCCAATCTGGCCAATTATTTAAGCATATCAATCGATTGGTTACAGGAAATAAATGAACGATATATATATATTCATAAATAATGGTTATAGTAGCTTTACGGTCAACATATTTTAGACTCATAAATACTCAAATATTAAAGTATCAGCTGAGTAACTTCGTTTTTCACTGGTATTTCTTCGCGAGCAAACGAGATATGCGTCAGAAAAATAATCAGACGTTTGTTAACTATATAACGTTAAATTAGAAAGTTAAGCACTTAAAGTATACCTGTATAGTACTTGGTAATATGCTCGTATAAACACAGTGAAAGTAATGGGTAAGTAATAATCACTTTAATCACATTAATAATCCTACGTGAAGTACGGTTTAAGCCATTGTTTCTACTTTAAAAGTCAACTGACAGAAATGAAAAATTGATAAATTCGCTGATTACATTTTGTTTGATTAGTTTTAGTTTATAATCGAAGTTAAATGGTGCAATGTTAATACTATCTCGAATGTAAGATGTGGTAAGATATTTGGACTTCTCGCGATCCGCGCATAGTGGAATCACACCCCAGTCGGACCAGAACTGTATAATCTATTCTGTTGTCTCCTTGGTACCATTCTAGGTAACAGTAGAGGAAAAGGGAGAAAAGGGGATCGTTCTGCTCGGCAGCTGATTCATTGAGGCCCCATTAATTACTAACCGAGCCTTTATTCGTTCGCGAAAGGACGAACCTATTGCTCACGGAGCGGTTAGACGCTATGCCGAACGTGCGATTGGGTGCCATTGTTCCGTGCGTCGTTCACACACCTACACACCTCCGATCCTTCTGTACCTGCTGGCATAGCCTTTTCTACCGTCTCCCCTTCAACCACTCCACACCACCACGCCTCCCTCTCCTCTGACGCTTTCTGTCTCGTCGATAATTTCTGAACTAAAATAAAAATGAAGAAACGTGGTTAAACGGGCTTCGCAACGGTGAGGAAGTGTGCAGCAGCACGCTCGAAGGTGCCGAAGAAGGGTGAGAAAAAATTCTATGCGGCGACGAAACGCAAGCAACCGATCACAAGCATTACGTACTGCATGCCGAGAGCTTTCTACTGAGTATCTGCGCGGTAGTGGGCGGCACCCGCTCACTACCGTGAGAAATATTTTTCCCCGGTATGACAACCACCGGCATCCACCGTCTACCTTTACACGATACAGCTCCGTACAGTACCTTGCATAGAACCGCAGATATTATTTTTCAAATAATGCCATGAAAGAGCTGAAGCTATATGTGATGCATTCACGGATACTGAATTCGTACTTTCTTCGAGAGGTACGACCAGAAAATTTCAGATACATACGTATATTACTTATACACGCATACATTTATGGTCTGGAATATTGTATAAAGAATGCACAAGAATTCACATGAAAATACACAAAATTAATAGGTAAACATTTATAATAGTAAAACGTATTTCAAAGGAAACTTTATTTTCATTAAATTATGGGCTTAGTGATTGGGTTATTTAATAAAGTGTCAGTAGGGTTCCGGAAGAAAAGTAATTTCTTGCACTACAAAGTAATTATCTACCGTGCGCACGTACCTATGTATTAATACACAGTAATATCTTTTTCTATCCTATTGAAATATTTCGAAAGATCATACTTCCGCTGCTGGTTTGCTATACGTCCGCAATTATCCGGTTAGGATGGAAGTGAACAGGTTATGGGTCGCTCGCGTATCAATATGCTACGTCTGTTAAAACTCGATATTTCCTTCACCAACTTGTGTTCCGACCAGTCGGACGGAACAGTTAGTAAGAAGGTAGTTCCCCCAAATGTCTATTACAAGCAGATAAATATATAAGGACGGTTTAACTAAAATACATAAAAACTTAACAAATAGAAGTTATGTGTGTATGAAGAATCTATAGGTACCTACTTATATTATTTGTGGGATTGGCACCGAAGACTTTGGGAAATAGAGACACAAGTAACGATGAAGAACCAAATATATTTAATTAAATGAATGTCGGGATATGAGCTTTTCACCCACTTGTTTCGAAGCGTCATCTAAGGATGTCCCTCCGACCTTGTTAACCATAGACTACTTTCCCTACTCAAGCTTTCGACACTTCTCGATACTAATTCACGCCCGGTTATAATAACACATTGATTCCATTATTAAGAACGCTCAAAGTTGATAAATTGCTCTTAGGAACATAAATTGTTAAAACTATATGCAAGAGTAATCACTAGGTTTCGCCTACCAGAGGAGGTCGTGTTTCAGTCACCATTCCGTAAAATTGTTGTCGCACATCTTAACAACTTGCAAGTTTATATTTGCCCTTTATACCTTTCATATTCTAGATTTTCTCGGAGATGAAGGCGCATGTGCATTCAGAGTCATCACAGTTTGAATGTTTTATGGAATTAAGTTCAGAGAAAGTGTTTGTTTCTGTTGATCACAGATGTACGTGTAAATGGGAAACTGGATGTTTGAGACTGTTATTGGTGGACTTAAGTTTATATAATCGAAAATATACATCAAAGGGAAATAATCGCTATGGGTGTAGATATTTAATCCGATTAGTGCAATTAGTGCTTAGTCAAATAAATGAATGTGGCATGATGTGGGCATCATAATTGTTCCGGAATATCTCACGTATCGCCAGATCAATAAATGCTGGAGCATTCCTGAGTACAGAGGCTTACAACGTTCGTGTACGCTGGTGTGTGTACGAGGATGTATATTCTTTCGCACGCATAGTTGCCGGCGCTAGAAAAAGATGCGGGACGTGGGTGAAAAGGAAAGAGCGAACGAACGAACGAGGGTCGTTATTTGTCACAGTAAGCGGCCTTTCTAGGAGTATTATTTCCCACAAAGTGTTATTAACTGCTCTCATATTTCGACTTTTTTCTGTTCCACTCCTTTTCGTGTTTTTCCTTTCGACCGATAGGATGCGCAATGGCGCTATAAGCGTGTGTGTAAAGCCAGCTACACCGAGCTCTCCCTCTGTCTCTAATCCCGGTTTGTTTTCTTTTCCTTTTTTTAAATCGTTAATAGCGCCGTTTATTTCGGTGTTAAGCACCATGGTCACTAGTAGTTATTTAGCTGAAATTCAAGCACGGGAAATGCGCAGTAAACGGTTAAGCGGATGTCCTTTAACAATGCAGCTATCGTACTATGCTGTTGAGACATGCATGTAAGCGTCGTTTATTCACATTTTACATACACAGGAACACGCGTGCATTCACACGCGCCAGCCTTCACACGCACACACGCACACACAAATTGACATATATATAGGCACGTGAGCGTCTGCAGAAACACGCAAGTACGTACGGATGCGCATGCATAGATACATAAATGTCAGCGTATGTGCACGTGCACCCGTCCGCATGCACTTACGTTACTCACACGCATCGGCCAGACGCATACCTTCTAAACATTATTTTGCAACTGTATAAATATATATTGATCGTAGTTATGTAAAAAACAAAACTGTATTTTTCACACTTCAAATAACAGTATTATCGAAGAAATTTGGATACATGACGTCATACCGTCAAATCGTCATTGAAACTTTCTGTACGACTTTCTATTTTGAACATAATTCGCGATCAAATATTTGGACCTCGTCGTCTCTTTTCAACTAGCCTAGAAAATATTATACGAATGTGTGAGGCCATCGTATAATTCTATTGTCATGATTTTTGCTTTTTTGTCAACTAATATTTTCTCGGAAAATGAACTAGGAGCTCCAATTTGTTATTTTCTAAAAAAATCTGTGGACATTATTTGTCCCCTTATCGGGGCAACGATGGTGATGAAGCCGAGTGTTTTACCACTTACATACGTAGCAGGTTAAATCGCGAACACACGATACAGAACACCTTCGAATGAATGGAAACCAGGTTATCGAAAACCTGCAGCGATAAATCGCGAGATTATTTCGCACAACTCTAACTGATTTCGATGTTTTGTCTATTAAAATTTCTTGAACTTCAACATCTATCTACATCGGTTCGTATTATTTTAATGGAAAATTGATATTGAACATTTTATGGATGAGAAATTTTCGTTTCCAAATCAGATACGACAGCAAACGTTGAAAAATTGGAATAATTATGTTTAACTACGACACGTCCAATTTGATCAAACTTGACCAAATTTGTTCAAGTTAGATTGCTTTTGGGAGCCTGTGCTATAAAGATCAACTATGATTAGTTACGAAAGTAAATACGGAAGTATATTTTTTTAGTTTTTATATTTGCACGACCTCGTAGCTGTTTGACAAATATTGTCCTTAAATCATAGACAATATCGCAGGAAAGATCCTTTATTATATTTGTATGTTTCCAATTGTCCCCTGTGGTAAGAATTGTGGTATGTCATATTCATCTAACCACTAGTTCCACTTCGGTATATAGCAGAATAATTCTCAACGTATGTATGGCCGTGCGCGGCTATCTTCTCGACCAACGAGACACAAGAATATTCCGTTTTAACTTTATTCCGAGAGTCTAAGAGTCACCGTAGATTCTACTAGAAACGAGAAAATGGTGTATGCGTTCTCCACTCTTAGTACCAGAGGCTTCCTGTTCAATTAGTTTTTTCGAATAAACGTTTGTTTCCTTAACACGTGGCGCCCTAACGGGCGCGGGAGGAGGTAGTGTGAGGAAAAAGATAGTGCAGTGGTGGGTAAAAGCAAATGCGAACGTGCGGCTGGATAGCACCCGGAAGGGTGGAGGGCCGCGAGAGACGGTGGAAAGAGGTGTCCACGAGCACTGGGTAAGTAATTAACGACGCGTTTATACGATATCGTTTGCGAGAGAGCTGAAGCTCACTCACGCACTGCCTGGCACCAATGAAGAACCCTGCTAATAGGAAGTACTAATGGTGATACCCCTGAGTGTTCCGTACCAACCCCTTCCCCCAATTCCTTCTCCCGCACGTTCTGTTCTCAACCCAGGTGAATGTCGCCCACTCGAACCCCTCTGAGCGACTGAGCGGCCCTGAACCAGCCCACTACGAATCTTCCATTAATTTTTCGCTGAGCTCGAGACTAGTTAATATGCATTAAAAAGGGTTAATAAAAGTGTCGTTTGAGCGTAATGTAGATTTGAGGGTAGAGTATCACTGTCGTGAAAACGACGATGACGATAAGGTTCTCCATGTTCTCGTTCCCTGGACTGGTGAGAAAGCAAGAAGCAAAAGTTCTTGTCAAATGAAACTCTACCCACCGATTTTCAATTTCGACCCAGCTTCGAACAATTTTACTAGTCAACAATACTAAACTTATAGTCGAGGCTAATAATTTAACGATTTTTCAAGCCCCATTTTCAAGCGATATCATAATAAAAACAAAAGCTTAGTTCTGTTTAAATTCCACAAAGTTTCTCTGAATATAACCGAGACAAAACTATCTCAACTCCGCCTTTGATGTATCAATAATTTTGGTATCTAGCTTATTTTTTGAGGCGATGTGAATGGTGCAAATGAACACCGATGAAGTCGACATAGAGTGAACGGTGAGCACCACGCGCCATGTTAAAATGGAAGTGTATACTTAAATTTGCGGTCAAGAATTTAAAAATCTCGGTAGAGTGTCGACTTGAATATTTTTATTCATGGGATAATGCGTTGGAAGCATCGCCTATCAAGCATGGTCACCGCCAGCCGAGAACGGGCAATCTTGATGACGAAGGACTCTCGTTAGCCGATAGCATACACCAGGCCGTACAAATATTATATAACGCGAACCCAGCGCCAGTTCGAATAAATTCAACATCAAACATATTCATCCTTTATCTATGGCTGAACAAAAATACTATAAAATACATGAAAATTTTTGTAAGGTAGAGATTGTACTTATTACTTTAGAAAAGTGACTGAATATTTATCGGACAAAAATGGAAATGACAGTTGAAAGATGCAGAAAGAAATAACCGATACCGGCAAACTTGAAATTTGTAATATGTCATTAGGTTAGGTTTGGGTTCACGCAGTAAATGCTAGCAATTGTCTGTGGAAATTTACCCAAAATGCGCAAAAATATAGACACGTATTACGCTAATGTAAGCACATATAATATTTGAGAACAAAACTACATTTACCATGAAATCAATAACAAATTTACAACACACGTGGGTGAAATCTAAATTATCGATTAACAGCTGTTACTTAGGAAATGAACGAAATTAAACGAAAAAATAATCAAATTTCGGACAGTAAAGGGATTGACAAAGAAAATTTTGTATTGTATGTTACTTTCTTTGGACCATTGGTATTTGCTCTGTTCGAGTCAATTTGAGGGCACAGAAACGAATAAAAGATAATCTTGAATCCCGTATCCTCCACTTTTCGATTAGGATTGTAACATTTGAAATATCGTTTTTTAAAAATAAGCTATAAGGAATACTAGAGAAACGAAAAATGATATTTCTTGGGCATTACTTTTTAACATATAACTTTGTAACCTAACAAATTCCAAACGAGTCAGGCAACTCCTATTTTTGTCATCGCAAAAATAGAATTTTGGATAATAAAAATCCGAAATATACAAATATGAGTATAAAGACAGGTGGAAAACACGAAAACGACAAAAATGATGCTTTTTAATAATGGAGAAAAAAGGAAAAACGCAGAGGATTGGGCAATAAAGGGAGAAAAGTGTGAGGATTGGAAAGGCGCAAAAGGCCATGAATATGGTGTGGGGTATATGGAAGAACAGATTGCATTTACTACTGTACTAGATATGTTAGTTAAATCAGGAGCAGCGATCTATGGGGTTGAGATGTGAAGAATGGGTCAAACAAGAGTCTTTGAAAGAATACAGAATAAGTATTGTAAGCTGACACTAGCTGTCAATAGAAACATGCCAAATTTCATGTTAAGAAGAGAACTTGGGGTGACTACTCTTAAATATATAATAAGGGAAGGGCATTGAGATATTTAAAGGAAATGATAAAGATGGAAGAAACGAAAGTGGCGAAAAATTTGTTTAATAGAAGAAATGAGAGTAATTAAAAATGGGAGTCCGTTAAAATGAATGTATTAACAATGATATGGAAGAGAAAGGATGTTGAAGAAATAGAAGAAAGAATAAAAGAGGAGTTAGACAAATATAAGAAGGAAATATCAAGAAAGGAAAGGGAGACGATAAATAAGTCGTACTCTTTTGAGCCCCGAGCATAAAATTCCTTCTCCATACCACGTTAAATGTCTAGACGCGATGGAAGGACAACATTTCAGGAAACCTGGGATATAGCAATCCCAAGTGGTTGTTTTGGTGTTAAACACAAAAAAACCTCAAAGTGGTATATGGCCAATAAACGTGCAGTCTCTATGCAAGCATCGGTGGTGCGTTCAACCGACACCTACTAAACAGACTTAAGCGGGAGGGTATCAAAGTGCTGTCACAAACATGGAATTCAAATGACGAAGAATCAGGAACAATGTCTCTAACTTTATGAATCGCAATGCCAACGGCGGTCCTTATACTATTTCGACACGTATCCTCTCTCCGACTCTTCCAATGGTATTTTCCCTCTATAAAATAGTCAATATTTGATAGTACGTAACTTCAGTTGTATTACTCATACGGGGTGAAAAAAGTTTATAGTTTCTTTAACATGCTCCAATAGTTTTTTTTAACGATATTTTAAAGTTTCTTCGTCTAGCTTCAGCTAAATGTGTTGTATGAAACTGTTCTAGCTCAATATATGAATTGCATTGCAAACTTTGAAAATTTGGCTGTTAATATGTTTTTTGATATCCCTGACGCGACATTTTTTCACTGGTTGTGAGTTGTAAATTTTGTAATCAAAAGTTAGAATTTTTCCTTCAAAGTTCAATAAATCCTAGAGAAGGTCCGTAGAAATTTACAAAAAACATGTACAGTTAAAACATTAAGCTTTTGATTGTTTTCTTGAAATGGAGTAAATTTTTTCATTTATTACCGTACCCTGTGTAATAGCTCCATATTCATTTCCCATCATATTCTCATACTATTCCGCATAACCTTTGGCGAATCAACACCATATACAAGAATCATGGGCTGCTCAACATCAACGAGATAGCCAATATGCCAGAAAAGTGTTCCCAAACGCAACGTGGGCTAAGCATATCAACACCTGTTTCAAGAACGCGGCGAGGGTAGCGTAAAAACCCAGAAACAAAACATGCACTGCTCCCTCTGTCATGGCATTTTCCTCGTGAATAGTAACCCATGTAAACGTATTTTCAGCCTACTTCATAAAACAACAAAGAAACAAATACAAAACAACAACAACAATCACGATAAACATAACAATAGCGACAACAACGATAACATTAACAACAATCGTACGCATAGACACAGACAGAGACACACACTCACACACACACACACACGTGCACGGACACACGCATGCACCCCCACCCACACACACACGCACGCACGCACGCACACACGCGCCAAGCATATACGCAATAACAAGCACACTGCAGACAACCGACATAATAGCACACCATCAAATGACATTACACCAACGAAAACTCGATAGAAGAAGCTCAGAAGCACCAACACTAACGTTACAAACGACACATGCCACTGCTAATGATCACCAAGACGCTACAGGACATATATCAAGCGGTAAGAGAACTATTAAAAGGACTCCGACTCCAATTAAATAAAATAAAACAATCAAACGACGAACGCTACAAATAGAAGATATATATACTAACACATAGCTTTAAGGCACCACCCACAGTAAAATTTCTGTTTTCCTTTTTCTGAAATAAGCATTTGTTAAGAATGCTCTCACCAAATTTTGTAAAGAAATTCGTAAAATTGATGGTTTCACACCAAATGCTGTATCTCCGTTAATTATACGACTTTCTTAACAAAATTTGGCGACAGCATTCCTTTTAGGCGCAAATTTCCATATAACTGTTATATAAAAATTTGCAAATTATCATATAACTGTTATATAGAAATTTGCACCAAAGACGTCATGGATCGGCAGACCCACAGTTGAAACTACCGTTAACATTGCTTCAATACTTTTAAACAATCGTCATATTGGCCTCATTAATGTATTGGAGATATTGGAAATAAAAATTGTTGAGGTACCATACCAATATTATCTAAATATTGATTAGAAGCAAATATGCGACGCCGAACACGAAGCCGAAAACAACACGCATGACGGTCATCTGTGTACAATAGACGAGAAAAATTATGAGCCTCTGAATGCTGAGGAGCTGTTCTATGGTCCAGGAATAACTGATTGATGGTACGAAACGAAAAATATATACTGTAACGCCGTTGGGTTGGGGTAGGGGAGTTACTGTGAGGTGAAATAATAAATAAGGAAAATATGTCAATAGCCTTTATTCTCACAATATCTTTAACGGCGGACGATCTCCGGGATATTTAATATTTAATAGCAACAACAACAACAATAAAACAGACTGATTATGGGCGCCATTTAATTTTTAGTATAAAACAAAATTAACAAAAATAATACTAACAATGGTTTTGCAGGTGAGTGTGTTTGTAGGGCTAACGTGTAGGAAAGGGGAGGGGTCAAGCGGGGAAGGATCTCAGGGGAGGTTCGCCGACGCGATCGCCTCTTATTTATTACCACTGGCTTGGTGATTCTAGTATCACAAATTTCTTATTCGCACTTACTCTAAATTCTAAGGCTATCGTTAACACGGTCAGTCGTATGGAGAGGGGCATACGGGGGAATAGGGAGTTGTGTATGATCGGTGACTTTGGGGTGACGTGTAAGGATGATCGCGCGACTCGCGCAATCGAGGTAACGTCGATGTTATTCGGCGCCGATGCTCGGCGGGGGGGGGGGGGCTCAGGCGGGAAGGAATGTCCGCGTTACCTCTAATTTTTATGGCCGTCCCGCACGGCAACAAAGGAGAAAAGAAATTATAGAAAAATAACTAAATTCACACGTATGGAAAATACACACAAAAGAAAAAAGGTAACGCAGAATTCTCGAATTCTTCTTCTCGATACTTGAGCAAACACTCACCGTTGTCGATCGCTACCGATATCGTCTCCTCTCTCGTCGTGGGCCTTTATTCTCGTTCTCCTTTTTCGTTCCCGGTCGTCCTCGTAGCTTTTATCTGTTTAGTCCTTTGTAATCAGTTCCGTTTTCAGTTCCGTGTAATCATTATCCTTATTCGTGCCAAATCGTCTTCGTTATTTTATTTTACAAATTACTTTTCACACTCTTCTCTCTCTCTCTCTCTTTCTTACGCTTCACACTATAATCGTTCTATTCTCTCTATTACTTTTCTATTGCTCTGTACTCTTCGCCGGCTCGTCACAAAGTGATGACCGCATGGCCGGCCGGAAGCTCGAGAAATTTTCGCGCTCGGTGATTGGCTACCGGCCGGCATCGATGATCGGGGCAGCAGCGACACGGATCGATAGGAGATGGGTCAGGCGTATGATTAAATTAGGACTTTCGCGAGCGGGATCTATTGGCGAAAGGTGTGTAATGAGGTCGGTCGATATGTTAGGAATAATTGTGAACGGGCTTTCATAGCTGCGGGTAATTGGATGGTATGGAGATTGCTGTGCGCTGCTGCCATCTTCTTCTTCTCCTCGCCGCTCGGCCGATGAATGACCTGTGTGCGGGGACGGACTGGTGTTGTGATTTTGACAGTTGTGTATCTCCGTGTTGCGCGGGCGAGGTGCGAGTGATTTTTGTTTCTTCATTATTTATTTTGGTGTAGTGATCGGCGATTGAGACTTTGGGGCAATGAAGATGGTCGTTGGGTAGGTCCAGGTATGTAATTTTCTATTTGTTTCTTGTTGCTTTCCTGGAGTTTAACTTCTTCTTTTTTGTTACAGGTTATGCCGATCAGACTAGGTTCGGCGACGACGATGACGACGATTCGATGAGGATGATGGTGATGTGTTGCTGTGTACGTGATGTGGTTGTTGGGTCTATTGGGGTCAGTCTTAACGACTGACTATATCGCTTAGGTAAGTGTTTGCACAGTATTTTATTAATTAATAGAATTAGTCCTTATACTTTTCTCCTTTTTGTTGCCGGTGCAATACGGCTGCCTCTGCGCGAGCAGGTTGCAGGGGATCCTGCGCCATTGTGGCGCTTGACGTCACAATACATATCAAATATAGTTTGTATCTTGCGTAAACTATGAAAATGGTCTGTAAAAATAAGAGATAAACTTCGCTGGATCGCCATTTTTTTGTAGACATCGAAATTCCCCTATGTGCAATTTGGCTTAATTGCTGCCAAACACCAGGCAGTAACTTCGTCGGAGTGTCCTTTTGGAAACGGCGTATACCGCAAACTATTCTTATGATTCAAATACAAAAGATTGTATAGTATGTTCTATATGTATTGTCTATATTGAATCAATAAAAAAAATCATTCATCGATTGCTCGAAAAAATTATTAAACATACAACCTCCTATCGCGTGCGCACCATGGTCTGAGGACTTAACCAAATACATTGACAACTATTTTTAATTTCATATGTACCTAAGCATACGCACTTACACATACCTGCATATAACTGCAGCAAGTTTGTGAAAATATACCATTATATTTTTCGGTGTCCTGGGGCAGTGTTCGGATCATCTTTGAAATGCGTTTGGATGGTCTTGGGGAGGATTTAGGGTCGTATTTGAGATGTATTTGGGGCACGTTTGAGGTTGATATCGACTGATTTTGAGGACGTGTTTGACGTGATTTTTGGAATTTTTCGCGTGAGTTCGTAGTAGTTCTAGAATGTAACTGTGCAGAATTAGGTATGCGACAGAAGTATGTGATGAGTGTATTAGGGCTATATGTAAAATGCGTCTACAGTCTGATATATATGTCATTGGACCGTTATTCAAGTGCACTTAAGACGGATTTCGATCGCGCTTCGAGTATGTTTAAAATTGATTTCAGATATTTTAGAAGTTAATTCGAAGTGAAATTAGAAAGTAATTCAGTTCTGTTCAGTTGTGTCCCTCAGGTTGTCACAGTAGCTTTGATGATTTCAAATAGTGATGCGATATTTTCGGAGTTGGTGTACAAACGCACCGCTAAACAAATCAAAAACTTCTCCGATACACCTTCGACATATAATAACGAAAATTTGAAATACTCTACAAATATAGACTCTACTCTATAAAATATAGAGTAAATAAATATAATATATATTATAGAGTAAATAATAATATATATAAAATATAGAGAAAAATAGACTCTACTCTATAAAATAAACCACAAATGCATCTGAAACTTACATCAAAGCTATCCATAAAACACTCAACAAATGACGCAAACACATCCTCAGTACACTACAAAAACACTTGATCTTTCAGAAGTCGTGTAGTCCAATCTTTTGTAGGCAAATATAGATATAATATGTGCAAGAGCATACATAGCCGCTCGTAAATATAAGGGTTTACTTTCGATCAGTGACACGTTACGGTCCCCTTTCCTTTCTTCCAGCAAGCAAGATTTCGAGTAAGGGAAGATAGAGGGACGAACTGCCTAGGGATATTAAATGGGGACACTTAAACAGTGAACGTGTAGGGATGCCTTTTATTCTTTAATATAATGATAAATAGTTATTATCTAAAACAAAAGCGCGCATGTTGAGTGTTTTGTGCTGCTTACATCTAAATATTTCATTTATGTAGCGAATTAATTAGGTAAGTTCTTTTTTCTCCACACTTTAACAAAAATCAAAAACTGTACTTTGTATGCAAATTGAACTTTTCAATTGTTTCATACGCGCTGATCGTGTACCATGGCTTTGACTGGTAGTTTATGGATTTGGGTATTGAAAATCATACTTTGTATCGATGTAATATAATGTTAGCAAAGATACAAGATGTATAAAGAAACGACTTGGTTTAATATAAATTTTCAATTCTAAACCAACAGCTTAGATGGAGTGGAAAAGCACAACAGGAAAGAGTATGCGCAGGATGGTAGGGATATGATGGCATTGCTGGGTTTGGGCTCAGCCGGTCGCGAATCACTTTAATTGCGCAAGGCGCTGTTTAGAGCCGTTAATAGTGTCAAGTGTCTCTGATACGACGTCTACGGGTCAGACTGTCCAGTAAAGCATATACGAGCACATTTTATCAGATTCTCCTCACTTGCGTCTCATTGTTACCAAACTCGTTATTTATATCCGGTATAGCATAAGGCATCATCATTTTAATAAATCGCAAAAGGGAGAATGTATTTATCTTTAACGAGCCATGAAGCGTGCACTATTTTTCACTTTTAATAAGACAACGGGAGAATCTATTGTTTTACCATAATGAACAAAAGTGGTTTGGCAAATTTTGAGCTGCCAGCGATATTCAATCGTCAAAACACGATACTCAGAGCTTCGGCATTGATTATACATTTCTAAAAGACGGAGACCACTCATAAAATCGCATAGTATTAATGCGATGTGCATTCTATGAAGCACGGGCTGCAAGTATACTTCTTCTTCCAAGAACTATCTAACACAAGAAACTCAACATTCTAGGATAAGAATCAAAATGAAGCGCTATTTTCATGTCAATAATAAAAAATGTTATATGATGATTTTTCTAACCAGTTAAACAATCTATAGGGACGTTAATTTGATAAATATTCCAACTTGTAAGATCACTAGTCATCAGAAAAATTGTTTCTAATGACTACCTGAAGACAAAAATTGAAAAAAAGTATTTTTTTTAAGTAAAAAAATTCCAGTTGGCTTCTTCCTAAAAATTCCTATTTAGATTTGATAGTCTGAATTGAGGTTCTTTATTGGCAGAGAACAGTTCTCATATACTCTCAAATTTGTTATCTTGGATTTGCAATTGATTATCAGATAAGTAAATAATATCCAATTTTAAAAACGGACTTGGATTCTCACGAGAATTTCCACATTTCATATAAATATAACTTTTAACTTAAAAACGGTTGTGGTCGATCCAAAACCCAGAGGAAATAATTCAGTGAAAACTTGAAAGAAGTCCGGGTCCTTAGAAACACGAGTAAATGGAGTAATGTACGACAGAACGAAAGGAAAGAAAGAAAGGAATCGAAAATGTTCGAGAGTGTACGGAATTATTGAAACGATGGTCCAGTTGAACAAATGTTTTTGCCGCTTTGGGTGGGCGTACGAAAGTCCAGTATCACTACGATGCTCAGTAACGTCCGTAGTCATACGTTTAATGTCCGAGAGAGAAACCGTTGTACGCGATTCCCCCTACTCTTCCGCTATGTTCTACAGACTGTTCGCCTGCTCATGCTCACACGCAGCGGTGTTCCCCATCCGTTACATCAATAAATCTAAGATAACAATATTGCCAACCCTACACCGAGGGCTAGTAATGAATGTTTGTACAGAAACCATTAGCGCCGACAGGGTGCTGCTTTACTACTTTGCTCTGCCTCTGGTACGTGTCGCAACCGTGAACATACAATCGTACGTAGGAGCGATGCATATAACCACTGCTGCTACACCCCACTACTCGAAGCCTCCGTAGCTTCCGTATAACCATTTCATGCATATGGGGCTTGTCGTTCGCATAACTGACTTTTCTCGAGCACTTTTATTCCTTATCTTAGGATTTTTTTTGTCTAATTTATAATGGGATTTTGTAGGCGACTTTTCATAAACTTCGTTTCTTTAACCAACGTTTCCAAGCATACCAACTATAACGATGGTAATATGTGGATATTTGCGACCCTCGCACAATAAGAACGTTGATAATAATGCGCTTGATGCATTCGAAAGTGCCACCCCTTTCCCACCTTTCCTTTCATGATTTAAGGTCATTTCTATCAACGCGAATGTCAGTTGTGAAATTACTAGGCAATGTTTATAAAATGTGTATGCATGTTTAAGCCAGGATAAACGATCTCTTTGAGTATAATTTAGTATTATTACGAATATTACTATTTGCTCGTTAAAATAATTTTGCGCAATATAATTTAACGATGTATTAGAGCTACGGGCAGTTAGCGAGTTGACGGCAGAAAAAAATGGTGATTTTTAATTTGCGGTACTTTCGATCGCGATGCATAAATACTTCGGTCCAGTGATGATGATCTAAAAAAAGAAAATGTAACGTTGCAGTATGTTGTACATAATAGCGAATTGTGAGATATTTCCAAACATTCAAATACACTTGATGTACTATGATCAGAGTTCTGGGAAAACACGACAATAAAACGGAGCAGCGGGAGAAACGCTGGTGTTGATTTGTGTTCAAAGGTGGTAAAGGTAACGTCAACGAACCGCCACTGGGCTCCGATCGATGCCGAACGGACAAAACTATCACGCCGAAAATCTCATAATAAATATTGCAAATAAATGCTAACGATTCATGGTCGGAACATGCGCGCCGGTTGGCCCCAGGCAGGTAGAAAAAGGCGGGCGATCATCGAGTATGCCGAGTTTGGAGAGTTCACCGGTGGCAGTAGCATCGAAAACAGTCCTGGCCGAGGAGGGTTGATCGTTGCGGCTACTGACCCTCCACCCCCGGTCCCACCCACTCTTCTCCCTCTGCTTCACTGCTTTAGAGCGAGCGGTAGTTAGCCCCCCACCCTCTTCTACCTCCTCGTCCTCTACAACGCCAAATCGACATGAGCGAACGATGCAGCAGAAATTTATTTATTATTTTTGTCGTGCAATTTTGTATCGTGCCCAACTGCGGTAAAATTAAATTATTGTTTTGCCAATATAAATCATCGAGGTCGTGTGTACCTGCTCTCTCTCCCTCTTTCTGCCCCCTCCCCCTCTCAGTCTCTCTGACGCTTTAAATCCTCACTCTGCAAATGAATATTTATATTTTCCATTGAATTACTCTTTTGGAACAGTAGCGAGCACTCCTGGTGTGGTGTGTGCAGTGTACTGTATGTTCTAGGGGTAAAACATAATACGCAAGAAATTGAAATATATTCGATAAATTATTTTATCGAGCGGTCACGGCTACGCTAATCGGCGTTATATCCTGTGTGAAAATGCACGTTCTCGCTGGATCGCTGCTTTTTTTTTATTTCGTTTTATTATATATCATTGTTATAATTTTTGTGTTTGCGATGAATGAGAAAAAAAGATGCACGGCACGACTTCCTATATTTATTGGCGAGGTGTAATTTGCTGCAGGTAAATTTTATGCGGTCGATGAAAGATAGGTTTTCCAGGGATGTGGTAGCGGAATTTCATTTTTCCAAAATGGTTTACCCATTCGCATCAGAATCATAGCATCCCCGGAAATTTATTTAACTTTGAAATTGTACGTATCTCAAATACGCAAATCAATTATTTTCTGGGTAACCCAGATACGATAAAGAGAATTTCAAAAAATGTATTTCGTAGCTAAAATCCAACCTTTATCGGTCGATATTATTACGTATCTCGAAACAATTTTCCTGACGGCAATTCTGCTCCGTGAAAATGAAGTTCTCGCATAATTCAACTTCTATTGCAGCCGACTCCAGTGTCTTGTTAGAGCCCAAAAATTTGTTCATAAGATTTGGTTATATCGATTTTGCGAACGCGTGTACCCGGCTAATACGAAGGATAACAGCAAAACGAACAGTTTATCAAAATTTGTTGTTAGTCTATTTATGTCGAAAAAATATACAACTGTATCTGCAGGTATCGTTAACAATTCTTTATATTACGTTAATAACATTTAATAATATGAAACAGTTTTTTTTCAATTATTTTGCATAAACTGTTATAAAAATGATGACTTGCCATTTTAATTATAGTAGGATGGTTCGTCATCACTTGGCTACCCTCCAATTACTTTTCAAACAATTCGATACTAAGATTATACCGAAATATTTATAACACCGAAATCTACCTTCTGGTACGCAACAATTGCAAAAGGAACTTTTAATCACCATGAGTAACGTCGAAGATTGGAATTCACCATATTAGGGTTATGACCACACTTTATTGGCCGCAAGGTCTACACGTACTGATGCAACCCTGCATAATATTCTCAACTAACTATAATTTGGTAGGTGGAGCGGTTTCCTTGCTACCGGTCCTATTTCCGTTCTCTACTTTCTGTTATAAGCAGCGTAGTACGTTCTGCGTACGAAAGGGAACGGTAGGAGAACAGGATAGTTAAAAGGATCGTTGTTAAAAAGGGTACGCACAATAGGAATAGTTGAAGATGCATTTAAGCTCATACAAGGAGAGAGAGTTGCGCGTAGACGAACAGAGAAGACAACGTAAAATACACGTTCTTGTCTCCTCGGTTTTCTCGGTAACTTCCTAGTTCTGGTGAAGGGGAGAGCTTATTTCCGACACCAAAAGCATCGCGAATCTATGAGAGTATACCAAGGGTGTAACGATAGCACACGAGCCAAAGATTGAACAGAGCAAAGCCAGCCCACCGCGTGAGTTAAGCGTTTAATAAGCTTAATCACGCGACAGATCTGTGAGATACAACTTATTCGGTTCGCCTGCGTTGCCAGCAGTAACAGGAACACTCGGGTGCACTCATCCCACTACTCCGCGTTTATCCTCTCGCCGCACCAACCCCTCGGGTAGCGCAACTGCCAACCCTCAGCCTGTACCATCTGCTGTTAGTATTTTACCGTTCGCACGATGGTTCTGTTTCAGCTTTCGATATATCTATCCCTTACTCGGTCATTTCGAACTACGAGGGTGTAGTTCACCCGCGAGGACTTGAAAGAACGTTATATGAGGTGGTAGAGATATGAGCTTTTGGCGGTATTTTTTTATCGCTTCAAAAAAAACTCTATAAATACTGTAAGAAATTTGAACCGCGTTCATTCATTCTTCATCAAAAGATATCACATTAATTAGAACCATTCAAAACTCGGACCGCTACGGGTACGTAGCATTTGTTTTTTATTTACCAAATTTAATCGGTACTTAAAATCTACTGGGCTATTAATTATGATCTAGAACAAATATAGATAGAAGTGGAAATCTTAGAAAAAGCACAGAACGAGGAAAAAGTGGGAAAAAAACGAAATACCCTTTTATGACAGTTATGCACTAATTGTAAGCTTATTGTCATTTCAAATTGGCCGTGCGAAGTACTTTATGATAATTATTACATGCATTATATAGTTATTCTAAATTTCATGTTACTCGCTTATCTTTTGTTCGCGTGTCTGCACAGCTCATTGACGCAATTCCATTAATTCAGCTACAACAAACAGAAATGAAAATGCCTGTCATAGATTCCCATTTTATATTACAGCTTTCGCTATTATAAGAAAAACAAATGGATGTATAGCAAAATTGCTTTAAAAGAGCTTGATATGGTTAGCAAACGATTGAAATTTGATAATTTTTACGAACGTTTTTACTATAATATATATGTAGGTTATTGAGAAAATTCTAATCGGGCATCATTGATTATATACTTGTCATTGTGCCAAGAGGAATTGATAAAATAGCCCTCTTCGTAAACGGGAATTACCACGGTTAAATGATGACGTGTATATAAATTGCGGCATGTCACTAATAAAAAATACACGACCATTTCTAAATACGTGTCACTTGAACGGCGTCAGGATGATAAGTCGTTTTGCGTCACTTCTTTGATGAGAAGTCACCCGCAGTAGGCCTGGGACAGAGCTACTATCCCCTTCGTAAGCATTCGTATCGATTCGTATCAATCAGAGAACTATATAAATCGCTAGTATCGCCATCTATACACTTCGAAAAAAGTCTTAAAAATTGAGTAACTTTACTACAACTTTTTTAAAGTTTTTTTTTTAGAAACTTTGTCTGTAGACCAATACGTATATATCTCGGTGAATGATTATCATATACACTCACCAAAGTCTATAGATATATGCAACTCAACCTTGATAGTATATGCATTCGACGAATAAATGTTATGGAACAACTTTAAGAGAAACGTCAATATATTGTCACGCCGATGGGGTTTACTGTGGAAAGCGGGGTGAATTTATTATCTTTAATGAGGAATAGCAAAGAAATACTTCGACAAATAAAATACAAAGACGTTCAATAAGTATTCAATACAGCAAACAAAAATATAACGATTTGTAGATTACAGTAAAAACTTAAACAAAAGAAAAACTGCGGTTTCGGCAGACTATCTCCGGGGGATCTCGCTAACGGAAATGCCCCAAAAACGGAAAAGAAACGAAGTAATTTCGATATTGATGATTATTAATTTGTGGGCACCAGTTAATTTCCCTAAAATTAACAAAATTAATTTTGGGGGACATTACAACAATTTAACAGTAAGACAGCTCAGGCAAGAGGTTCTCCGGCTCAACGGTCTCAATTGCGATTGGCTATGGCTTTTCGATAATTCTGGAATATTCCTAAATTTTATTTTGACGTATTAAGTCGTCTGTAATTCCCATGTACACAACAAAGTAGTCATTATACTCGTGCTGTCCCAAATATTATTCGCACGGTGAATACTGTTGTCATTGAGGATGGGCATGAGGTAAGGGGATATGAGAGGACGCGTATTGGCTGAACGGTTTGACTAAACAAAAAAAATGAAAACACGTTCATACTCGATCGGCCGACGTAAACCGTCAAGGTGACTGCTGGTAAATACAAGGTTGAAGGAGATACAAATCGTTCGAGACGGAGATTTTCGTTGTTACGAAAGTAATTTATATTCTTTAATTTACGCAGTTATTAATATCTGGGTTCGCGAGTACGGTGAAGTATCAGGGCAAAGAGGGAAGAGAAGGGCAAGCAATAATCATTGGGAAGCAACTTTCGATATAATACTTTGCAGTAGAAATAATCATACGATATTTCCCTAAAACTATTACAACCGTTCCACACGGTTAGTTATGAATTTCTTTCGGAGGGACATTTTGTATGGCTCAAAAGAAAAGTGCACACAAAGGGCGAAATGGGAGGGGGGGGGGGTATTCTACTCACAACTTGCAAAAGAGGAGAAAATTATTAAGATTTTGGTAAACTTCACCAATGCAAATACTTACGGACGATCGAGATTTTCCTCCGTTCCCTTCTTTCGGCAGCACTGCTTCGTCCTCTCCTTTCTTCGTGCTCGTTCCGATTCGATCGTATGGCTTCATAGAAATATTCAGAAAGAATATTTGCCGTTGTATTTTTGCTTTAGACCGATAGTAAATTCGCCTTCTCAAAATCTTCACTCACACTCAATCTTTTTAACGGCTCGGCGCAAAGTGAGGCCACATGGCTGACCGGAAGCCGGCGAATTTTTCTTCGGCCTCTCATTGGCCGGCTGTTTTTATCGATGATTGGCGCAGCAGCGGCATGGGTCGATAGGTGATGGGTCAATGGCGAGTCAATTTCTGTTAGGGCAGCGTTGTGGGGATCTATCGGAAATGAGAGTAATTACAGGACGGTCCATTTTACAAGGGAATTGCTTGATGGACATAGGACTACGGGTAATGGGGAGATCGATTTATCGCCGTTACACTGCTGCCACCTCGATCCTCCATGCGTAACCATATTCATGGATGGATGTGCCACGGTGTCAAGGGTGCCGATTGTTTGGTGATTTTGACAGCTGCGAGATCGTCAGGTAATTGTTTATTTGTGTGAGGGTCGTGCGGCTGCGACACGTTGGATGATATGGACTTGACGTTGATCATGGCTGGGATTTGGGTAAGTAAATTCCGAGAACTTCTATTTTTGTTTTCCACAATGCTTTTAAAGTTTTTTTGGTTATCAGGTTAATGTTGTTTGCGATGAGACTGCGGCGTAGGGGTTTAGGCCTTAGGACGATAGCGGATAATTCTTGTTGACAATGGTGAGTTCTCTTTTTTTAATTCTCTTCTTATTTTCCTGTTGTTTCCTGTGGTAAGTTAATTTTGTAGGTTAAAGTTGATGGGCTGGGACGGCAATGACGTGTATCTTAGGGATGGTGATTGACTGTCTTCTTGGCGGTGATAAGTGTTTCCACCGGTCTACATCATTAATAGGAAAAAATTATATCGTGACTTTTTTTTTATTTGCAGGTCATAGATAGAAAGGTTGCCTTTGAGCCAGCTGGCTGGGCAGCAAGAAATTGTACAATATGACCAACATATAAATAAAACTGTCTCACGTTTTTTTGTGGCGTCAATCGTATTTTTTGACGACTTTCTGTTTACTTTTGCGAACAGCCATTGGTTAGTATTTTGAATTCACACGAACGCGAATACAACGTTGACCTGCACTTAACCATCGTGGCATATACATATTTTTACTACATGCGTAAGACATTGTAAAATAGAGAAAAAAGTCTAGTCGACCTTAAAGAATTCTCTTATCTATAATACAAACATAATAAAAACGAATTGCCACATTGTTTAACCCGCGTCAATATTTAGACTAGTAGAAGAATGCATGAAAAAATACGGCGGTTCTAAAAAGCTTAAACAATTTTTTGACGAAGTTACAAATTGTCGCTAATTAATAAATCAGCACACTGTAATATTTTAATGAATAGTAACGCAGTGTAATATTCTTCCGAGAAATTACATTAAATATATTATACAAGGATCCCATTTCAATTAATTAATAAAAATCAGTCGTGAAAATGTAGCTCATATGAACAAATTTTCCCATAAAAGTGGTTTCGAGGAAAACACGTGATGGCGTTGACGTTAAGATCACATACAAATTATTATCGGCTGTTATAAATGGAAATTTATAATATTTTTCGTCATATTGTAGACTAAATTACGATGAACAGAATGTCAACAAATTTTGTTTGCCTCTGAAACGCCAGAATTGTGGTACTTTGAATTTTTGAAAATACTGCACATTCTTGCGGATGATGGCGCAAAGGAAACGGAACGTCATATTCGGACCTAAAAATGTAATTAAAAAGATACTGCCTTTATTATTATTACGCAAAAACTGGAGGTTACTCGATTATTTATTCGAATACTGCTTGTCTCACATTCGTTGTGATATTTCGGCACTCCAAATCCGGTTCCATGGATCATTAACCATTGCTGATTCGACAATGCTAATGCAGGCTATCGAATACTTATCTTTGATTTTACGGCCCCTCCTACCCCTCACTGTTTAAAAACGTGCAACATTTTTATAAATACAAGATGCCGTATGTGCGTCGTTCATGAGATTAAAAATCTTTTTTTTTGTTGGATTGTCTTAATCTCGATAATGGCTCATGTTGACGTTCAAGCGAGCTCAACGCCTTAACAGAAAAGATAAAACTATCATTGGAAAGTTCTTTTGATACGACCTCAATTTTTCGACGTTTTTCCATCGCTAAATTAAAGTGTGCCACCCTGTATACACTGTCACGATTTTTCCGTGATTTTTCCTCTGTCGTCAGTTTTGGTTACCTCCCCACGTATACAACCATAAATTTGCCGGCAAACTGCCTGTCAATTATTACTTTGCCTAAATCGACAACCGGGACATCCTACGGGTCGGGGGAGGGGAGGGGCGCCCCTCGATCTCCACGAATCGCGGTAAGGAAAATGAAAATGGCTTACCTTATTTAACCAGCCTCAAAATTACCGTCGTGGGCAACGTCACTTTTTATTTCTCCGAAAGTGACGATCCAGTTATGCAGGATGCATTCGTAAGATTGGCAAAACTGGAAAGACTCGGCTGCTCAGGTAGAGCGGATAATGATAAGAAGGGTCGGAGTAAGTCACCCCGGGATCGCAAAATTTTGTGATCCTCCGTGAAACGGGATCTCGATCGTGATCGCGCGAACGGAAATCTTCCTAACATCGCCTAACTCGACATCGCGAAAAATTCACTTATGTAATCCCCTGAATTCTGAACATGCATTAATCAATAAAAAACATCAAAAGAAAACTGCATCGTTCGAACAAAAATTTGTATTTTATATAGTGCACCCTCCAAAATTTATATTCGCGGGAAGGCAGGTCTACATGGAATTCCCCATGGCTCATACGCAAACTCGGATCTTTCACCCTAGAGAGAAACCACTCAACAACATGGAAGCACGCTCGTAGAGGGTGGGAGGGAGGGATGGGGGAGGGGATGAAGAGTCTGAAGCCTCTGGCCTCTAGCGCGGCACGAGAACAACTGACCAATCACCTTGTCCCAAAATCATACCAGAAGTCTATTACCGATAACTACTGCCCTCTCGCTCAGCGTAACTCTTACCTTGAAAGGTATCGCAATTACCGACGTTGTTCGACTGCTGGCGAGTACTCCCAGACTTGTATTCCTATGGTCATTACTCGCAGTAAGGCTCTTAGCGTCCGCGGCACGAGGGGTTCCAAATGAGAGGTTTGTCACTCGCAGATTCAGTGGCACAACGATTTCCAAAAGGGATCGATTTTTTGTGATTTCCACTACGATTCCCGTGCTTTCCGAATCAAGATAATCTGTGAATTCACGTGATTTTTAGTGATTCCTAGCCTGATTTCAGGTGAAATGGTTCACTGATTTCTCAAGAGACCAACCCCCCTCGGTACCAAACCCTTGACCGTAATCATAAAAACTTTCGCCCATCCTCCTACGTGATGCACCTTACGACGGGGCGCCAGTGTCGCAACCGGACCTGCATGAATTACTCGGGCGTACCCACTTAGTTGCTGGCCGTTCTTACCTGACGAGTAACTCGTTATGGCCAGCATTACTCTCCACGTCAGGGTCGAATGCCACCACCGTCGACGGGTATTCTCAAGATTCCAAAAAATTATTCTCATCTAACGAGAGCGTATAGCCGGTCATAGGGTGGCTGAACAGGGGTGAAACTTCCAGAACGGGCTTTTGTGGGCAGCGGCTTTTCCTTAAGTCCGGAAAATCACGTCACAACATATAGACAAGAGTTTCATAAGATCGAGCTCCACACACCATTGTTCTCTTCGTCGCACTGATATTACCGTTTCCACCCATTTTTGACAAACAGCTATTCATTATATTTTTTCTTTCACAGACAACTCTATCAACGATGGTATTATCACTTATATTAACCAGTTATAATTTCGCAAATGCTTCCTTCACACGGATACCAACAAATTTGATATGCATTTGTGCCGCATGTATCAACTGTGTGTGAAAAAAGAGATATCGATGAAATAGAACGATAAAAGACTAGATAGCTGAGAAAGCTTATCCTGACCACACCAATTAGATTGAGCGCAATAACAAACCAACGATTGATAAAATAAGTAACAGGAATAGAAAGACATATAATAAAGAAAATATCCACAAAATTTCTAAGAGTTATGTGGTGAAGGATATCGAAGGTACATACAATCAGTTTCAATGAATTTTCTCCAAACGTCGGACAATTTATTTAAACAATCATGCCAATCAATAAAACGTTGTGAAAAAACTTTTAAAAAGAGCCGCATGGTACTTTGGTGTTATCATGTGTAGCGAGAATTCTCTGCTATTAGAGAAACCATCTCGTAATTTCACGGAAGACGTAGGAGTTGGCGTGGTGCGACATCTTTGTCACGCGGCGACAATTTCCACCACGGGTGAGCTAGTGGTAACAGCAGCCAGACTCACCCCACGTTCTCGTCTTTCTGTCTCCGTCACCTATCTAACTCCTAATTCGACTCGAATGGATGGCAATTCCATTCATGGAATCTTAGAAAGCAATTGTTCTCTCAGGTGGTGTGGAGCCACCGCCGTGAACTCAAACCGCGTCCAGCATCAGCATTCGCGTTGCAGATGCAGCAGCCATAGCTTGGATGAAGCAATAGAGGATTCACTTCCTCTTTATACTTCCTTCATCCCTACCACCTCCAGTCCTAGCTAAAATCGCTCAACGTGGTAGTATCCACCTCTACGAGTACGAATAGTTAGCCAACATAGATCAACCTCATGCGTCGAACAATGGATGGGGGTCGTCGTTAGATTGCTCTTGAAACTGCTCCTAAGTCGTCTTTCCACGTTACTAACCGTTGATCTCGCTGAATATCGACGTAATAAAGTACTAAGTTACCGATGTATGTACCACCGACTTCCGTGACTAGCCAAAGCTATATTCTACAGGAAGGCTGATCGTACATTTAGACACAATACATAGCCATGTTACAGTTAGCTTCAGACAAGTCTCGGGTGCATTCTTCTAAATAATATCTATTATGTGCTGCTATTTAGTGAAAAAATGATTCACTCTTGTAGAGATGTTTTGTCCATTCGTAATTATTTCTCGGGTTTCATTTTCATTTTATGTTTAAGCACGCATTCGATGGTATTTATTACTATTTGTCTCTCGCAAGGCAGGCAGATTAAATTGCAAAAACCGAAATACATCCTTTACCGGTGCAGAATGAAAGAGAGTAGTACAGTCCCGTCGTTCTTTTTTATTCCATCAAATTACGAAGGTTTCAGTCATACACTGACGAGTGCTATTAACTTACAAACAAGTTTAGGGAACTGATTAAGACAATTGAAAGCACTTTTCTACACGGAAAGAATTTTTAAGCAATTTTTACTGTGAAATCACAGTAACTAAGTGACAAATGTGCAATTCTTCAGGTTTTTAGGAAATAAATTATACATTTTTAATGGAAATGAGTAAAAATTTACTGTTGCGTGACAGAAATTAAATTTTTTTTCAAGTTTTTTTACTGAAATTAACAGTAAATTTTCGTGAAACGTAAACATTACTACAATAAGTTGAACAATGTGCTGATACGAATGAAAGTGTACAGTGGACATTGAAAAATTTGCGAGATGGCCTGAAAAATGAAAAAAGGAAGCCGAATTTTTCCATGCGTTCACCAGAATTTGTACGGTCTTCATAGTAAAATCAGTTAGGACTAGATCCCCTGACCGTAACCCGTGAGCTCTGTGTAACATGCGTAAAACTTATGCTACGTGCTAAAATTTGTACATGCCTGAAAGTAGAATATTTGAAACTAGTGTCAATTTTTAACTGTTTGTTCTGTTGTCACCGGTTTCAATTTTTTAATGTACTTTTTACCGAGATTTCACCTCAGAAATTGCTAAGAAATTCCCTCCGTGTAGCCCACATTATGAAATTCTACTTTAAGCTTGACATGTAGTGACATATGAATGCACGAGTATCCATATATCATATGTATATCATGTACATATGTTCAAAGACCCATATACAAAGTATATCATTTATTTTGAGTACCTCAATTACTTAAGGTAAATTTAAACTTCAATCGAATCTTTATCGTCACTATACAGATAAAAAAGGTATATTTGTCTCCATCTTTTCCCATCGACAATAGGATAAGCATACCATTCGAACACATAAATCATTAATTGAAAGTCAAGGGCAAAAAAGCATATACCCTGTGCATTTATGATCACGTCTCTGCGCCATTTTATCGCAAACTGTCCGGCATAAAAAATCAAATGAGATATTGCTGAAAAGTTGAAAATTGAATGTGTCAACATACAAAATGCGTAGAAGGTTTCTTTGCGTGCTCCTGTTAGGGAGATGTACAAGACGTCCGGGTGCTCGTGTCTCGTATAGTATTTCCGCAGCTACGATAATAGGAGCGAACGAGCTCGAACACGAGCATGTATAGTGTGGTATATGACTATAGAGTGCGAGCGAGAGCCTCACATCACAGACGCTTACGAACCAACCGGCCCCCGGTTAATGGACCTGACAAGCATAATTTCGCTTACCCTCGTAGCCAACTCCGTTGCCACCTCCCCCCATTTTCCCCTCTCCGTTAACCCTGTCATAAGTGTAGTTCGAGATATTAACGTGGCGTTTTAAGCGTACGTTAAGGCGGTGAATCCATGAACAACGCTCAAAGCGATGGATACGCGGTGCGCGCTTTCTATAGTTTTAGTACTTATTCAGCGGCCAGCATGACGCGCGTTCTTCCTGCGTGATTAGACTCGACGAGATAATCGAGAACGGCATTTTGTTCAACGGTAAAATGTTCCTCTTCCCCTTGAACAGATCCGCAAGCTGTCGGCAAAGACTCGTCCCTCGCTCGTTTTGTCGCATCTAGCTGTTTCGGTTTCTAAGGGAGGTCTTCTCCCTTCCCTATCGATATCAATATTTAACGAGTCGGCGTAGCCGCCGGCGCCAATAACGAAAGACACTTCCTCCCGTGCGAAGCGCCGTCTTGGACTTCCACCGAGCTCCCGGTGATCGGGTGCTTCACCCGGAAATTGCTGAAGTTTCCAGTGCAATGACATTCGAGCAAAGATGGTGGCAGAAGGAGGTATTCCCTCAGAGTGAAAGAGTCAGCATCAATGATAAGGGCTAGAGGCAAAAAGAGAGACTACGGCGAGCTGTAAAAGAAAAAATAAAGAAACACAAAGGGGGACGGTGGCATTTATCCAACTCCTTCACAATTGAAATAGAACGCAACAAAATCTTTCATACCCACAGCTTTTTCGTACGGTGCAACTCGTTACGAAATTTTTCTCTTTATGCAAAAATCTGCGACTCTCTCGAAACATGTATGAAAAATCTATGTATGAGTTAAACTTTCACTGATGCCGCATTTTGTGTAGAGGCTATGGATTAAGCTTCAACATATTGAATAGACGTCGTCTGAATACATATCGTCATCCTCTATAGAAACTTTGAAATTCATGTTCTGCCCATCGCGAATGATTACAGTGAAGAAATAATATAAGTTATTAAGCTCGTTTAATATTTTTTTATATTTCCATTTCTCTTGAAATTTCTTGCAGCTTGTAGAAAGTTTGCTCGCTAACTGGGCTTCAAACCTAGATTTGAATTGAAATACGCATGTTTCCTTGAAAATTATATAACTCAAAGTGGTTCACTGAACGATAGTCGGAAAACCGATGACTTATACAATATAATTTAAAAACGTGGATTGAACGTTCTTTAAAAATTAATATTAGTTTATAGCTATATTTGATGAACTCAATCGATGCATCAGAGTGGAAATTATTAAAAAACTTTCTAACTTTATACAATGAACTACACAGTTTTGTACACATTTCATTCTCAGAGAAGATTCTTTAAGGCCGGCCCTCATTGTGACAGGCAAAAAGATACGTTTTTTTATGACATTTAAAAAAATCTTTTTTGGGCTCAATTACAATATGCTGTTCCAAATACATTAAAGTAGCTTCAAGTCCATTCTTCTTGAAAAAAGAAGAATAGTTGAAGTACAATAAATGGCATCGCTAATGTCTATCGAAAATGTTCTTCTTTCTGCTAAAATTGAAATTTCTTGTTTGATTCGTCTAATACAGAAGAAAATTAAAATTAACCCGGGATATGCATTGATGTCCTTATTATTAATGTAGCCATTCCAGGTTTATGTACTTTTCAGAATATGATCACGTTTCGAAATAAAAAGTATTAATTCCACCTAAAATATTCTTATTCAAGATATTTTAAGAAACATTAATTAAGAATATGCCCATGCTTAACGATAGCTATTACAACTACAACAAATTTGGAGCAAACATTTTATATATCCAACTAATATTGCTTGAATTATCGTCCACCCCAGTTCGAAAAAAGTGGTTTTGAGAAGAATACAATTCGCAATCTAAATACAAGCTTTTGTAACGTACCTGTAAGAGCGGTACTATATAAGAATCACCTGACAGCAGCGGTGAGCGAAAGAGATGCTCACACACTGAAAATGTGACGACGGTTGACATGAGGGATTCTAGTAGGTTCCACCCAAGCACGCGAAACGATCATATCGAAATATAAACTGCAGACTGTTTTTCTTATTCGTTTTCTACGACGTACTCCTGACAATCCCGAAGCAACAGAAAACACCTAATAGCCTAATATCAAAAGTGGGATCGGACTCACAACCTCAAAGAGGCGTTACCCAAATTGTCGCGAAAATCAAAAATCGCGAGCTGGAAAGTATAACGTGACATTCATAACTTTATGTAACCGTTGAGCAAACACGTGTGACGAGTTGCGAAAAGTACGGCAGAGAATAAATAGCCAACGAGTTTATTGTTTCGCGTATTGTTTCGAATCGTAACGGCGCAGACGTGTGATATGGATGCGCGCTATACGTAGACATATCCGGCAAGAATCGCGAGTGGAAATTTAAACTTATAACTAAGAGAATACGCGGCGAAAATCTTCCCGACTACGTGCAAGTTAAACACGCAAAAGAAACAGCAATCGGAAGTTGCGTGATCCTTGATTAATATCGAGGTGGCGCTTTATATATACTTACGAGAAAGCCGTTACGTCTTGAAAATTAGACGGGCGTTGTACACAATTTCGGCGTTTGGGATTTTGCGATCGAAACGTTTATAAAATTCGTTCGATTATTCCGAACACTACTTGAAGGCCGAATCGACCAGTGGTGTCGTGCCTTATTGTATTTATGACTCGTGTGTACGGTGTCAACTGTGTGTATGTGTTGTCTACTCGTGGGACCGTTGACGAAGTACACAGCACAAGTCTCAATATGCGTCATGTGAGCGTGAGACGAGCCTTAATTGTCGTAATATTTCATGTATATGGTGTGCGTATAGAACGGAATAAACATGGAAGATCCGAATAGTTTTCAAGTGGCCGAATTTAAAGAGATCCTCCGAAATCTTGGACTATCGACCGGTGGTACGAAAGCCGCGTTAATTGTGCGGTCACAGAAAGCTGATCCGAATGGTGAATGGTTGCAAGAACAAAATGACCAAAATGATAACGATGACGAAGGAGCTCAAGGTAATAATTCGAGGCCCAGCATTGAAAATATCGGCACCGAAAACGATCTCGTGCGGCGAGAAATGGAACTATTGCACCGAGAACGAGACGTACTCCAGAGAGACCTAGATCTAGCTGGCAATAAAAATCGCCAGTTGGTGGCGGCGAACGAGGGAATCTGCGAGTCGATACGGAGAGGCGTAGCGCAAATACAAAGGTGCTTGAAGATCTTCTTAGCCCGTACAATAGCACGGGCGATACGTTTTCCCAATGGTCAAAATAAGTAAAACTCATCAACGAAACGGACGCTCTCGATGACGCTACAACGAGAATTCTCGTAGTGTCGAAACTCAAGGGCAATGTATTGAGGTGGTTTAATTTGAAGCCGGAAAATATACAACTCGGATACGTCGAACTCGTTGAAGAACTCCGAAAAATGTTCGATCACCATAAACTAACACTCGAAAATAGTTCGAGGAAAGACAATGGCGGGTCCACGAATCGTTTAGCGAATATTACCACGAAAAAGTCATTATGTCAAATCGCATACCCATAGCCAATGACGAAGTAATCGATTATCTCCTCGAGAGAATCCCCGACGCACAATTGCAGAGCAAAGCTCAATTACAAAATTTCGACCCCCCAGTTGTCTTTGTCGAATGAGAAAACCCGAGCCAAACGAACGGAGATTAAAGGAAAAAATGAAGCCGGACTCTCCAAACCGCTGGATCAGGATGAGCGTACAAGGAAGTGTTTACACTGCAAGGAAGAAGGCCATCTGCAAGCAAACTGCTCTCTGCCGAAGAAGAACAGAGACACGAGCTTCGGTTGTCACGAGACGGGTCACCGACCGAGGGGCTGCCCGCGACGCAGCAACAAACGAGTCAACTTTGTGGACTGAGTCTTAAACATCAAGGATGAGTTCTTCCAACCGGTTACCTATAAAGCCGGTTACCTCTTGTAATTCTAAAAACGAATGGTCTATAGGGACGCTGATGGACATAGGTAGCGTAGTGAGCCTTGTAAAGGAAAAATATGTTCCAGATAATGCGACCGACCCAGCCGTCGAATTTTGTCACAGATTCTATGGTATCGATAATAGTAATTTGATCGTACTGAGAACAGTCGATTTAAAGATCACGATCAGAGGGAAAACAGTAGAGAATGTTCGCTTATTGGCCGTTCCTGATAATACAATGTCATCACCCGTTATTCTAGTCCATGACGTATTGAAACTTTTGGCTTTCAGTTTGAATACAATGTTTGCAAAGCGTGAAGAAGATATAACGGACATAGCGAATATTGACTTCTTGGGAGCTCAGTCGGAGTTGAAAGAAATATTTCGCACTAAATACTTACAAGCCGAACGACCAGCCAATCCGAAAACAAAAGGCGAAATTAAATTGTTGTTGCACGAAAAGAGAGACGTTCGTGCGACGTTAGACGGCCTCTTGTCAAAAGTTGTGATTAGAGAGAGCGTGTTGGAGTACGCGTCACCGGTCGTTCTTGTTAAGACAACAAATGGCGAAACTCGTTTGCGCGTTGACTATCGGTCGCTGAACAAACTCACAAAGATCAGCTCGATGTTCTGAATGGAAAAAAATATTATAGTTTGCTGGACTTCAAGGACGGTTTTCATCATATTACGGTCGACGAAAATCGATAAAATATACCGCTTTTGTCACCCCTTGCGGACAATTCGAATATCTGAAAATGCCAATCGGGCTAAATACGGTACCCACCAGATTCCAAAAATGACTTCCTTGTCGTCACAAACTCTCGATCACCACATGGAGGTGTTGAAGACCGTGCTTGAACTCCTTACAGTGGATAGACTCGAACTTTGTTTAGACAAATCTAAATTTGCGTTCACCGAGATCGAATACCTCGGATATAAAACTTCCGAAAATAGAATCAGTCCAGACGATGATGGCGCGGCGGCGGTGTCAAATTACCCCACACCACATGACGTCCGTAGTGTCCAACGATTTCTAGGGATAAGCTCGTATTGTCGGAAGTTTATCGAGGGATTCTCAGTGATCGCACAGTCAGTTTACGCGCTCCTGAACACGGACGCGACATTTAAGTTCGGTGACGAGGAGCGTAAGTCGTTTGAAAAACTATCGAGCCTCATAAGAATGCCGATTCTGAGCATTTCCAGTCCTCACGACTTAATGGAACTGCACTGTGACGCTAGCTCGTACGATTTCGAAGCGATTTTGGTTCCGCATAAATCAGACCTTAAATATCACCCGATCTTTTATTTTTCGAAACGAACGACTGATGGCGAAAGTCGATATCACATCTTTGAGTTAGAAACTTTGTCTATAATTTACGTTCTGACACGATTCAGGGTATATCTTCAGGGGATTAAATTTAAAATTGTTACGGATTGTAACTCCTTGTGGATGATTCTTGATAACAGGGACGTGAACCCGAGTATTGCAAGATGGACCCTGGAACTTCAAAATAATGATTATGAGGATGGAGCACAGGTCCGATAGCCGAATGCAGTATGTGGATGCTCTGAGTCGTAACGCCTCTATATTAGCGATCCAAGATAATTCGAATGAATTAAACCTATCGCTGACCCAATACCGTGATCCGGTGATAAAAGAATTAAAGACGAAAATGGAAAAGTGCGAAGACAAAAAATACGAAATGCGAAATGGATTGGTTTACCGTAAGCGCAACCAAAATTTATTATTTTGTCCCGGAAGGCATGATTATTCACGTCATGAGAAACTATCACGACGAGATGGGTCATATGGACGTCGAGAAAACGCGTGGCGCCATTCAAGCCAAGTATTGGTTCCTGAAAAAAAACGCACGGAGTAAAATCCTATGTTCAGGATTGCTTAAAATGCATCGCGTTTAATCCGGTGACCGGAAAACGCGACGGGTATTTATACCCCATCCATATGGGTAACGTTCCATTCACGACCATTCACGTCGACCATTATGGCTCGGTAGACAACAAACATTTAGCAAAGAGATATGTTCTCGTCGCAGTTGATTTGTTCATTACATTTACGAACTTATATGCCACGAAGACAGCAACTTCTAGGGAAGCAATAAATTATTTGTGCCAGCATTGCGCTAACTTCAGCCGCCTCAAGTCAAGGTCATCGTGTTAGACAGGGAGACGAGCTTCAAGTCAGATGAATTCGCCGAGTTTCTGAAGGAAAATGATATCCAACACATAAAAATAGCGACGGGTTCTCCAAAAGCGAATGGGCAGGTCGAGCGCGTGAACAGGGTAATCGGCCCTAGGTTCGGTAAACTTATTGATAATTCGTCGGGACGCCACTGATATAAGGTATTAGATAACGTCGAATATACGATCAACAATTCGATAAGCAAGGCCATGGGTGAAACATCGAGCAAACTTTTGTTTGAAGTAAACCAGCGGGGAAAGGTGTCTGACGAAATTCAAAATTATCTCGAGGAGCATCTCGAAGCGCAAGAGAGAAATTTCATAACAAATTGAGCTGAGGCCTAGAGAAAGATAAACAAAGTCCACGAATCGAGCAAGAAGTATTACGCTAATAGGCGAAAAGAGGCACAAATATACAGGGAAGACGATTACGTTATTATAAGAAAACTTCGACAGCATAGCCGGAATCTTTAAAAAGATTATCCCCGAATTCAAGGGACCATATCAGATCGCGAAGGTCCTCTGAAACGATCGGTACGTTGTCACCGACGTTGAAAATTTTCAAGCCAGCCCAAGGCCATCTAGTGGCGCGTGGGAAGCTTCAAATATGAGACCCTAGCGTCCTAACGAAGTTGTTTAAAAAGGTGCACAATAAGTAACGGTAGCGATGTTAATAAAAAGTATAGGTATCGTACTTTATACATAGATATATTTGTATTATTGTACTGCAGTTCGATATATGAGAAGTTCGAGACGGACTTGTTGTATTAACTATAGTCTATCTTATAGACTGAATTTTGAACCGTATTGTATCTCATAAACTGTATTTCGATATATATAAAGTCCCCCACGGACTTGTTGTCAAGATTGGCCGAGCGGTAACGTACCTGTAAGAGCGGTACTATATAAGAATCACCTGAAAGCAGTGGTGAGCGAGAATGATAGTCACACACCGAAACTGTAACGACGGTTGACGAGAGGGATTCTAGTAGGTTCGACCCAAGCACGCGAAACGATTATATCGAAATATAAACTCCAGACTGTTTCTGTTATTCATTTCATTTCCTATGACTTACTCCTGACAATCACGAAGGAACAGAAAACCCCTAACACTTTGTATAAATAAACTTCAACTTTATCCTCTATCCCAAGGCCGTAATATTTGTGCCGAACTTTTTCAGCGACGATCCGCGTTGAGTGCATGTAGCTTGTCTGGTTGCGCACAATTTTGTTGCACGGTTGGTCCAATTTCGATATATTTAAAAAAATGTGAGTGTACCCTGTCTGCCCTCATTGACTATGAAAGTTGATGTATAAAGGGTTGTTTGAACGATCGTACTACTGGCAGAATTAGATTTCAGACCGATCTGCCAAACTAATGTTAAAACAGTTAAAACATTTATTATTGTTTTGGGCAAATCTATCCGCACATCTCTCCAGTAATTCCGACTTCGAATGATCTTCACAAATTGGGAAAATAATGTTAATGAAGTTTTCTGGAAGTGGCGGTTTTTTTACAATCGAGTCGAGGCTGTCCTTGACTCGCTGCCAATACTCGCTGAGAAGAACAACAGGGGTATTCCCCTTCAGGGTACAAATAATTACTAATGTGTTGTTTTGATTGTAAGCTAATCAAGCCTTATAGTCATGACTGACCATCACCATAGAGTTGCATCGTGATACTAAACACATAGGTATCAATGTCGAAATACACACAATGTACTTATGTGATCTCTTTGGGTTTTGCAAGTTGTTTTGTTAAACTAACTAGAATTCGCTTTCGCAAATCAACCTAACTTTAAAGGGCGTTCGCAGGCGCTTTACCTCCACTGTCTTGTCCTTGGCTAAGGGCGCAGTAAATTGGCAAAAGAAGCGTGCTAGACATGCCGGCCCGGTTTAACCCTGCTAGTGAGGGGTTTTACAGAGAATCCATTAGCCCTGGGGCAACTGATTTCCTCTGCTCATTTTCAATGATTTGCTATAATAGTTTGTTCATGACATGAAAATGGCAACCGTTCTTATAAATCGATACATGTAATAGAAGCTATGAATGAACACTGAAACGATGAAGAGGGGGATCAAGAGATACGATAAAAACAGAGGGAGCAATGGACACAAATAAACATGTAAAGAAACAGAAGATATATAATAAAGTAGCATAGATCAATGGAGATACCAGAGTTAGCGGAGCATTCCCTCCGGATTCATAGCCGCAGCACCAGCAAAGCCAACAGTATCAGAAAGTTCAGAACCTCCTTCAAAAGACCCTAGATAGCAGCGCTACTGGTTCGAGTTAGGTATCTATCGACGGGCACATAGATTCCTATTAGCAAGGCACTTCACGGGGACGGCATCCTGGTTCACCTCTCGTTTCTACCCCTTCCCCGTTGCTGGCACCCTCTCTTCTCCTGGCCCTCGACGATATCGTATAAATGTGTCGTTAATTACTTATCCCACGGCCGCAATGCCGCTACTACTAGAAGCTAGGTTCGGGTGCTTTCAGTTCCCTGTTGTATGGTTCCACCGCCCCCGTTGCTATCGTGTCGAGTACAAGGGGTTTAAACGTGTGACTGGAGGTATTCTGTACGAGGCAAGGGGGTTTGAGGTGGCGGAGGAAGCACCGACACCTCCACGGTCTCGGCAGAACTGTCCTCTTGCTCCTGTATGTGGCTTCGTCGTATTCCACCTCATCGTCCTATTCGTCCTCGGAACATCCAGGCCTCTTACTCTTGCATGTTATGGTACCCCGTGTTAAGGAAACTAATGTTTATTTGAAAAACTAATTGAACGGGACTCGCGCATCTACAGCTGGCAATTAAATGAGATTACTGCAGTAGCGTAGAGGCTCTCGGGCAGAGGTAGAAGCCGAGTGGCAGCAGAGTATAGAGGGGATTAAATAGTACGTCCGTAAGATATGGAACGCATAATGTTTAACTACTATGCCTTTTCTGTCCTTTCTACACATTTACCTCTTGCTTCTGTTCCTGATATTGCGGTTATGAAGCGACACCAATAATTAATTGTTTGCTCCGAGCCAGTATGGTCACCCCTCGCACTTTGCTAGGTGACCATTCTATATTCAATGCTTTTTATAATAGGGAGTTATATCAAACCATGACCTCACTGTCTTGTTCTTTTATCCTCACTTATTGTACCCTCCTACCAATAGTTTCGCAGACTGTCTATATTTTTAACTCAACCGAGTGTTTTAGATTTAAGTGACCTGTCTTATTTTTACTTTAATTTCATCGAATGATCATCATTGATCTTTGATAAACGTTGTAATGACGACGTTATTTAATTTATTTTGTGTGATATTTCTCATTGGCTCCAAATACAGTATTAATCTATTTAATATTAATATTTTTTAATTTGGTAGTCGTATTTAAATCCTTATCGATAATAGGTGGGAAAAAACCTGCTGCGCGCATATAATTAAAGCAATCGCACTGGCATTATTCAATTATACAACCAAATAGAACAAATAAATAAGAGAAACGATAATAATACACGATATCTACGTTCAGGTGTAAATGTTCAACCTTAATATATTTATACGCCGAGTGTTGTCAACGTCTCAATAACGTATATGTGCTCTTTTCTTTAAAACCCCTTTTTATTTTATTAACTTATCTGTTGGTTCACTGTCTCATATTTCTACTCTTTAATGTTACATTGGTAGTTGGGATCCCATGAGCCAGGAATAACAACCATTCTATATAGGGTTGAAGGGTTTCCCCGTACGTTATTATATTCCATAATACGCCAACAGATCTTTAATACCCTTCTCTTCGATACTTTCTCCGGATTACCAAATCCGTATCCCCGTGGAGAAGGATTCGCGCACCTCCGCACTATCGTACCTGTAACGTACCTGTAAGAGCGGTACTATATAAGAATCACCTGACAATAGTGGTGAGCGAGAGAGACGGTCAACCATGCCGGAATTGTAACGACGATTGACGAGAGATGTTCTCGTCAGTTCGACCCAGGCATACGAAACGATCATACCGAAATATAAATTATAGACTTCTCTTATCTTTTTCGATTACTGCGCCTGACTACTGAGGCTGACTCCTGGATATCCCAAAAAACAACCCTAACATACTGGAATAAACCAACTCCACGGAAAAAATAGCGTACGATCTATACTTACACGCTGGGACATTACAATCGTACGCTTACAATATCGTTACCCATTTGAATACGTAAATATGGCACACCTACTTAAAGTTATGTTGTTGGTGACAAACGAAAATAATATTGAGTTTTCTTTGATAGATTTTTTTTCAAATACCATTACATACCATTACGTCTAAATGGCACCCACGAGATACAGTGAACAATTAGTAGATAATGTTTTGTGGAGGCCCAAAGACGTAATTTTGTATTACACATAGTATCTTTAATTCTTCTATGAACAGTGGCTGTTTCGCAGGGAGAAGAAAGAGAGATAGAGAAAGAGGTATATTCCCCACTGCATCAGTTACTATTGCCTAATCAAATAACCAATTGTATAGTATCAGTATTAATAGATTACAGACAGCAATTATAGAATATATCCACAAGGTCAAGGGAAACCACAGCCAAAATGGCATTATATTACTAACCATTCGTAATCGATTCACATGTTGCTCAATGTCGTCTTTTCGCCGCAAGCATAAATTAACTGGTTAAAACTGGTTGAAAGTACTAAGCCTAAAGGACACTTAAAAGAAATGCTATAAAACAGCATAAGATAAATCATTTTCTAGTTACGTTTAATGCGAGATGTTGTATTATAACATTTTTAATGTTTTAAGCGTTCTATACAACAAAAATCGTTAGAATTGAGATTGATCTTCTGAGATAGACACCTGCGTCTAACATTGGCACATCCAGAATTTAGTCGAGGATCATGACACAAGATTTTAGATTGTACTGCATAGAAAAGAAATATTATTTGTCCTTATATTTATCCTGTCAGAAATATAATTTATGATGGACATTACGACTATACGTAATCGTGGATTTTAGCACCCTAACTACTTTCTCTGCTGTTAAGCCAGCTACGATCATCGTTTATACTCTCTGGCACGTAACCCGACAAAATATTTAGGAAGCATATAGTTCAGCTTCCCCATCGGCTTGTTCTAATGCTGTTGGTTAAATGTCGCATTCCTCGTTCAAGCTCGTTGTAGTAGCAGCCCCGCGTCTCTGCCACCTTTTAGGGTCGGCGAGTTAGCCCGTCCGCTCGAACCTTTGGAAGCCGAGGTGCTTGGTGGGAGGCTCGTATCACTGGTGCGAGGTGGCGTCGGCGGTCACATTGGCTGCCAATACTTGCTTCCTGCAATTTAATGCAGTATCAGAACGCGATAGCATCTGCTTGGCCAGCCGAAACCCACGGCGTTGCTGTTAAGCTTTACCCTTCCAACCGCCAGAAGCACCTTCGGCATGAATAGCAACGCTTGGTGGCACGAGAAGCACCACCATCGCCCGTTCTTCTTCCTTCACAGCTTCAATTTTACCAAGCTCATCTAGTATCATACCCGCTGGTTCACTTCTATCCACCAGTGTACTCGACCATTCCCTTGTCTCCCGTTCCAATACATCGAAGGAACGAGGAACAAGAGCGAACGCTGAACCTCGACAGAGGACCGCAACCTTGGCAAGTTCGTAACTTGTAATTATTATCTGGCTTGCAGAACACCTTCCATACATGACATGCTATATAACCATCGGTTATGCACCGCCACCTTATCATTCGAGGTCGAACAACGAATACGATGTCTCGGCCCATGCCCCTTCCTTTCTGCATGCTGATACCTTCCTGATACGGTATAACGAACCTACCGTCGACAGATTGAGCGAAGTAACTGTTCCATGAGTGGAATGGTGGTAGCTCATCTTTGCTCTACCGTTCTTCCACGTACTTTGGATCGGACTTCAATCGTAATAAAATTTTACTTTGCATGCGTACTGCGTAACACTAATGGCGCATATGTACGTGTTTTTTTGGATCTATTGGAAATTTTTAATTGGCAGTTTCGCGTGTATTTAAGTTGTTGTGAGAGGGGTGGTCATTTTTTTTGTAGAGTAATAATTTATGGAATTTGGGTTGTCCTAATATGTTATCCATATCATTTGTTAAAGTTTTTTGCACACGAAGTAAAAAGGCAGAAATATGCATGACAGATAATGTACCCGGGAAATAAGCAACGATCACTGAAATGCAGATCACCCGGTGAAACGGGGGTTGTGGACAGGGCCGGGGGCATCAAGATGAGCAGATAAGTCGTCTTTGACATCGCGACATCCGCGGATAAAACTACGCAGTGACGAAGTGCGCCGGCATCTTTCGGCCCATTGGGCTGACAGGATGATGTAAATTCATCGTACAACTCCCGCGTAGGCTCCCGTTCTTTTTAGCTCCGGTTGCTCTCAACTCCGTCTGACTCCGGAGTTATGCGATCCCCATGCATCGTTGTCAATGCTGGTCGAGGTAGTACTACGATATTCCCGGGCAGCTATTCGTTTCGCAGATGACATAAGATGATTTGTAGAGGTCTCACTGTGAGCTTCCTGATTTTTATGTAAGAGTGCTGGACGATTGCACCACCCGTCTCACCACCTTTACCCCGCAAGTTTCAGGCCATCGTAAATTAAGGATGTTGAGCCTACTATGTTTAATATCTCTGCTAAATAATAACATTGCGATGCGTTTGACTAACGATGTGTTTTTTATTTTTTATTAACATTCACGTGTGTGTGTTAACGTGTTTTAACAACATTCATGTTAAATCGAATACTTTAAATGAAAAAGTGATAAAGAACAATTTTATCTTTTGAATTATGAAAACGGAACAAATTTTCCAAATGTTTGATTTATTCAAGGGCAACACCAAGCCACGATTTAGAAAAAATCAATTTTTTTCTCAAAATAACTTTAGGCTTCAAAAATAATAGACAATTTGCCCAATAGTGGAAAAAAAGTTAAAGTGTTGAATTTTCGATTTTCCTGCAACATATTTTCCCACAACACAAGGTATTTTCAAACATGTTTTTCAAACTGAGAGAGCGGATATTCAGAGACTATTGCATAGATCGATTTGAAATTAGAAAGTAGTTTCATAATGGTTCTTTACAGAAGTACGTTCTTACGGACCGATCGGCCTAGCAATACCACAGCCGAACAACCTGTAACTCCATGCGCTACCCCATCAGCACATTCCACACAGGCGTTCGAATCTATACGTGGAATGTGCAGGACACCGCGGAAAATACCTCCGCCACGACCCCACGCGTTGCACTGTCAGCGCTGACTTGCCAGTGTTCCCCGAAAAAAAGACGGTCGATTGGGAAATCGGGCCGAGCAATTTCCCAATCGATGGCTAAATACTTCCTGGTTGTCCCCACGAGACTCTCTCAACACCTTTGCCCTATGGCAACGAGGATTCCGTCTGATCGATCACTCATCAGTCTTAATTGACTCCTCTGTCTTAAGAGACGCATTAATCGCTCGACTGGTACGAGTACCGGTCGAGCTAGTTTTAGCTCGGATGACTACCAAATGTTTCACTAACAAATGTTTCACTACCAAATGTTGATAAGACTACCAAATATTTGGGCGTCCGGGATATTTAAATTTGTATCATCGATACTGACCTTTAATGCCCTTGAACAACTTTAATGCCCTATTGTTGTTTATGCTGCTTGAGGTACTCTACAAGATGGTTGAAGAAAAATGTACTATTCCATTTAAAAAAGTGAAAGTGACCTTCACTGTGCGTGACCGTCTCCACCAAAATAAAAAAAGGTTGGATTTGATAGCTCCCTTCAAACTGTATAATTGTTGTTTGGAACATTTTTTGTGACATCGACAATTACCGAGTTATTTTGGGCGGTAGAAGTAAATGAGGTAGCTTGGAGGTTAAGAAATTTTTAGGTTTTGCGTTTCGAGTCTTAAACTTTTGAAGAACTCCGTCTTCCCGTAAAAGGACAACGTCGAAAATTGTACGTCCCAACCCCATTTAGTAACAAAATGTCAAAAAATGTTTTTTTTTTGCACTTCATGCATGGTCAATACATGGGTGATCATCTGCCTAAAAAGAATTCTGATCTCTTTTTCCATACTTTCGAAATCAGTTCCCAAAGTCTGGCCTTTTTTCGCACCTCTAAAGCTCTTAAAATAAAAACCAATATGACAGAATCAAGTGGTCATAGTACCGCTGATGTATTGTGTCAAGGAAATTGCAGAGCAGAGATTGTGTGGGTTGTTAGAGGTTAATGACTACCTAAAATAAACCAACATTACAATGTAATCCGGAGGGCATATGGTAGCGTGACAAATCTCGTTACAACTTTTTGTTTTCAACTTCAATGTAAGAGTAAATGTCTGAAAGTAAACATTACGAATGATTCCTGGCATTACGCAAGATAGTTACCAAATTCTATTTATTGTTAACTCTCAATCAGTACTGAAAAGTCAAGCCAATCTTGAGCTATCCAATTCCTATTCTTACGCGTCTGTGTTTACATATAATATGAGAAGTGTATTGGGCTATTGCAATACAATGATTACAATTACAATTACCAAATTGGCTATGTGCAAATATTCTGTGTCTGCCATACCAGTAACAATAAGTATCAAACGGCATTCGTGTGAATCTTGACGATGTCCTTTAAATAATTATATAAATATCGTGTTCGATTACCTGTGACATTTGTACATAAAAAAACGATTGCGGATATAAAACCATTAGATTTGGCATAGGACGTCGTCAGGGTTCGAAGCGTTGCATTATTTTATTGTGTGCATGTATGGACAAATAAATACAATGTTCTGTGGATGATCATGGCGCGAAGTATTGCGTCATTGCAGCGTCTCGAGCGTCTCGTCATTGCAACGTCTCAAAAACTTCGTGTCCTGTCGGCTCATGTCAACATTGATGCCAGATGTAGCATCGACGAGTGGGCAGGTGCGTGCACTCAAAAAATCAGTTTCGTCGTCCGAATGACGCACTTCGGGGTCGTGTGCTTACGGCAAGATCTGCGTAAGACCAACATGCGTACAATCGGGCCTACTAAAGGTCAATATACAGCCAACCGATCAGATTGATGAAACAATACAGTCAACCGATCAGGTTGATGAAACAATACAGCCAACCGATCAGTTTGATGAAACAATACAGCCAACCGATCAGGTTGATGAAACAATACAGCCAACCGATCAGTTTGATGAAACAATACAGCCAACCGATCAGGTTGATGAAACTATGCGGCCAATAAACGAACAGGCTGATGAATCAATATAGCCAACCGATAAGGTTGATGAATCTATACGGCCAACCGATCAGGTTGATGACTCAATATACAGCCAACCGACAAGGTTGATGAAACTAAACACGAGACTTGCATAATAACATAATCGCATCAACATGAGTTTTTATGCCTTCGGGCTTTTCCCATATGAACCAATAAAAACATTACATTTCACGGCTCAATTATCGTGAGTTTTTAATAAAAAATCATATCATAATTTAATCCTTATCACTCGATCCAAACCCCTAAATTAAACTACGAGGTGACTTCGCATTTGAAAGAGCTTCGATAATACATACGCATCCAGTTCTTTGTGTATGCCAAAAAATGCATTCTCCTTAGTACTCTTCATCGTTTGTACACGGGTCATACTTACATACGTTCTTTTCACGACAAGTTAAAGTCAAGCGTAGCTGCCATTTTAGATGTACAAAAAGGTATGGAGAGAAAGCGAGCGAGAGAGAGAAGTTCAGCTCTGCTCCGAGGCGATATGTGTCAACTCCACAATGCGCGTAGCTCGTGACTAAGTAAATGTTATTTCCGCCTGCGCATAATTGTGAGTTCACGGGAGAAACGTGCTGACATTAATGTTATGGGAGTAGAGGGTCGAGGGAGGATGGTGTTGACGACGAATACGACGAGGCACAGACACCCATAACCAGTAGTTATAACATTGGAGATCCTGTTCCTGAACAGGACGCGTGAACAAGACACGGCCGCATGATTGCAACAACCTCGACTCTTATTAAACTTATCCATACGTAGCAATTTTATATAAATGGGGAGTATGACTTCTTATTGAAAAATTGTCGGGTGTTGTGGAAATAACCCAAATTTCAAGTCATTCTTAACAATGCAGGCACTTGTTCCTATTTTGTAGCTCAAGAGAGCCTTGCCGCCATATGAATCTACATTTGATGAATAAAAGCTAATTACCCAAATGGGTGCCGGAATGCGACACTCGGAATGCCATCGCCACTTCTCGTTCTTAGCATTCGATATACACGGTAGGTCCTTTATACAATTTGAAATTTCATCTTCCGATACACTATTACTTTCTACAGTCTTAAAGAAATTTGCTGCAAGAATGATATTTCTATGATCGATTTTTTCTTTTACACAGTTTACACACAAACCTCGCTGATTATAATATTCTGATCAAATAGGTCTATGAAACGCTTCAATAAAGTTGATTTTTATATTTATTGTCGTAATTAAGAATTCATAATTTATACTAAAAGTAATGACCGATGTGTATGTACTAATGAAATGAACATTTTCTCCATAATTTATATTAAGTTCGTTCCATGAAAACATACAATATTATAATAAGTATTTTACTCGTTGATGAGAAATGGATACTCCACAATTATGCTGACAGCTCCTGTTAAATGAATACATTGATTTTTTGGATTTGCAATGAGCATCGTAGCAAAGTGAATCTACAGTCGGTAAATAAGAATCGTTAATTCAAATTAGAACAAAAATTCAGTTCTTATTGTCGCTTATCATCCATTGATTAAATCACTTGATGATACTTGTATATATAAATTCATGTCTGCTGTATTAACTTGGAACACTATACAGTTAACATTGCGCTTATATGGTGTGAACAAAATGATCGTTACGAGTTCCTGGATCGACCGGTCAATAAAATCTTCTCTCGAAATCTACGGGATTGAATCGAAAAAATTAATGAAATGCCGGAAACAAATCACCAGTTGCCTACAATTTTGTGTCTTCATTTTCCGCATTCGAATTCTCCAAAAGGAAGCCGCTGCGTGAATGATGACGAAGAAAGTGTGCAAGGCACAACTGGCGATAGAATGGAAAGCATATAACATTTGTTTCGTGAATGGTTTCCGCTTCTGCAAGGCGACGAAAAAAGAATGAGCTCAGAATGGGCGACGTCGTAATCTGTATAGCTTAATCCTCACATAAATATGGGGCCTCCTTACTTTGCGACAGAAAGTCCGGCGCTTCGATAATCGGGATCGATACCCTCGCCGAGTCTTCCTTTTCCCAACCTTTGCAGTGAGAGAATCTCATTAATTTTCGTCTTTGTCGCAACTCATTGAGTGCATATATATATATATATATATATATATATATATATATATATATATATATGTATATACAGAGAGAAAGTGCATATATATGTGCACTCTATATATGGGGCATTCCACTTCAAATTGATGACTTATAATTTTGCTGAAATTTTTATGTTATATTTCCCTACCAAAAACATTTGTAAATTTAAATAATTTCTGCATAAAGATGTCCCTTTTTTCAAATGCGCATAACTTTTTCAAAAACTGCTTAATCGAGACGTTTATTTCAGATTTTACGTTTTTAAACCCGCTTTTCGGAAAAAAAATCCAAACAAATTTTCAAAGCCATATTCTATATAATTTTCCAATTTTTTAGAAAAAAAACATTAATTTTTTGAAGGCCGCCATTTTTTACTTTTCATTTTCTTTTTTTTAACTTTGATTTATTCTGAGTTTAAGGTATGAGGTCTAGCTGGAAAGGTAAAAAAAGACCTTTGTTCCGATTTTTTTATCCAAACGATAAAATAATTGATAACAAAAGTTCTTCCGTATAAAAGTAATAAAAAATATATTTATTGTAAACATTATTATTTTGTTGAAAGAAATATATTTAAAAATAAGCCGTTATATATGAACGGCCGAAGACGCTGCAAAAAAAACAGATTTTGCAGTGATCAATCCCGCACTGCAACGAATTATCTGAAATCAACAAAACAGAGGGGATCTTTAGTTAATGATATAATCCTCCGGTTGAACGAAGGGTTATGAAAAATTTACATTTTTCACAAAATGGCGGACCTTAAAAGTCAAAAATGTTGTTTTGACCAAATTTTCACTTACGTTTTTGACTATAACAAAAAATAATTGTCCAAAAAAAATCCTTTGTTCATCCGGAAAACAATTATATATAGAAGAAGTGATATAAATTTCAACCCAATCGGTAAAGCCATTCTCTAGTTATAGTGATCACCGACTTCGAAAACATGGTTTCAAGCAAAACGAGTTTAGAGTTTTTCCTACTTACTTTGTATGGCTCTAACACGGATTCCTTCAACGTTATGTATTCCTGCGAATAATGGTCGGATTTAAATGCAATTAATCGGAAAATACTCGTAATATATTGTACTGTTAGAAAATGAAAAATTGATTTTTTGAAAATTTTAATTAGACCTCCCCCGTTAATGCCGTAAAATTCACAGTAGTCAGATTCTTCTATCTAACTTTCTTTTTCGATCGAAGAGAATCATTTTTTCGTAATTTAATTTTGTTTCGACGACAAAATAAATGTAATAAGTTTATATATATGGGATATTTATTCAAAATTTATACTTAATGATTAGTGATTAGGAATATAACAAGGATGATACAATGAAGATTCATTCAATTTTTGTATGTCAACGTAATAAACGCATTAGAATAGAACCACGTTCAATAAATACTTGACTAATATTTTACACGAGGATATTCACGAAACTGTCTCACGATCAATATAAAATGGTCGTATACGAAATGCGTGAAATAGATTTGACACAAGGAACAATGAAGCGGGCTGATGGTAAATTAAAGATTTTCATACATTGACTTACCGATTGAAATATGATAATAAATTCAAATACCAATAGTTTTATTATGTTGACGACAATTAAAAATTAGATATGCATAATATGAGAGTAGCATTAAAATTGTATTTGATGTAAGTAAATGATTATTTATTCAAAATTCTCGATAATATGTTAACTTAAATCTATTTTATCATCGAAACAAAGGCCGATTACGAAAAATTAGAAATAAAAAACTGCCTACTACCATTGTATATATCGCGTAAATGTGTTTGCAAGCGTGTGCATGTATGGATATGCAGACGTGAGTCCACGTATGAGTGCACGCGCGTGCATGTGGGTGCGTGTACGTGAGTGTGTGTGTGAGTGTGCGTGGGTGCGCGTGTGCGTGCGCGCATATGCGCCCGCCGAGCACCATCTGGGAAAGATCGCCTGGTCCTTCGTGGTATGGTCAAGATGCAGCCATTAATTTTTTTATTGTTGATCCAGGCAGGTCGCCCGTATGGAAACGCACTTATTGTCAAAAAAAATCCTCGACACTTTGGAACATTTTCAACACTCTTGCCTTTTCATATCTTCGCGAAATCGATTTTTTATCTATCAGGAAGAAAAATACAGTAAAATGGGAAATTATTTTCTGTTTTTTAATTGTAGATAAACTATGATAGCCTAAGCTATTTATAGTGTCAGTATTCACAAGCAGTTTTTGTCTCGTAAAAATATTTTGCATGCCTATAGTTTTGGAGGAAAAACGAAACGTTTTTATTTAAAAGCGTCATAACTATGAATAGAAAATTTTATTGAACGTTTATTATTTTATATATCTGATTTTTTAAAATTCAAATAACGATACCTAAATGTTCTTTAGATAGAACGGCGAGAACATTCGCCGTTGATTTCTAAGCTGAAAACTGCGTCTATAAAGTCTATAAAAACGAATTGTCCTAGCAGATGATAGATAAACGATACATAGGTACATTTATATTTAAAATAAGACATTTTAGGAATTTTCGTAATCGGATTTTGTCGTTCCAATAACTTTCTATTCTTCTCGTTCCTGGTGACATTCAAAGCCATTCCGAATCTCTCATTCTTCTCAAACCATACTTGGTCGCATAGCACGCGGGACTATCTGTACGCTTAGAGACTGCGCCTTGTCACTCGCATCGGAGAGATAAGGATTACAGATATATGCACGTACATTACCAGTGCTGTACAAGTGATATTGCAGCGAAGGGTATGAATCGATGGGACAGAAAAGGGTAGGTATGGGTGTTGCGTTAATTATTTTCTAGGTGGGTTGTCCCGGGCTGTTTAGACCAGCTTCCAGCCAGAAGAGTCCGTAATCATCCGGAGATGAAAGAGCTGTCGAAGCGTCGAGGAAAACGAAAGGCAGCAACGCCGGCAATGGAGCACAACACAACACCCCGTTGCTTCGACAGAGCCACTCTGCTTTTCACAATGCCACGATTTCCATGCTGTGTTTTGCTTCCATAGGGAAGGGAGTGACGCTAATCCTCGAGCCTATATTTAACACGGTATCCAGCCTTCGTACATGCTGCTCATTCGCGCATCATCTTCCTTTTCGTCTTTTTAAATTAATCGATCGATCGGATGCTAAATAATGGCATAAGATTCGCTTGATATCAAATAGAGGTCGCTTTATCATAATTAATTATCGAATCTAAACAAACATTAGCTCATTGTCAGTAATCGTACGAGCTCAGCCCTTATCCGACATGCTCCATTTTTCCTGAAAATGAAGCAGCGATTGGCGTAGTTCATGTACCTATTTAACATATATCGAATACTGAGTGTCAGAAATACGTTATCGCACTTTGCATCTCAAATTTAGTATTTTACACCTGGTAGGTGATATGTGGTAATTGTAATACGTCATGGGGTTTTCTATATTATAAACAAATAATTATACACTTCATTGAGAGACGTACAAACATTTTTCCGATTGATGAACAAATTAATTATTGTTTGCAACTGGTCGATTCTTTTCTCCAGGGGATCATACAGATTCGTCGACGTTGGTACTTCTATCGAAGATGTTAAATTCGACGATAAGGTTGGTGTTTATTTTTATCACGTTGGTTAACCGTCCACAATATGTGCTACAGATATTTAACGATCAACTTTCATACACCGATGCAACGAACACTTCGTAAAGATATTAGGTCGATTTGAGAGAAACCGTGACATGTCACAATAACATGTTTTTCATTGTAATGATTGTGAGTCTAGATTTTGCAATATGTCATCGTTGACAAATTAACATCGCCTTGTCTTCTTATTTTCCGAAGAAATCTCCTTATTTCGTTCCGTTATTATCGATTGAGATGACGTTGGCATGTAAATATATTCCTCCTAAATAGCGTATTTATTCATTTCCCCGTAGGAAAAATTATGCGCGAAAACACATTTATCCACAGTCGTTTTATGACAAACGTAGGACGATTAACTACCAGAATCGCAATTTTAGCATCAATACACGATGTACAATTTTACGAAATTAAAATCAAAAAATACTATCGCCATTCAGCCATTAAAAGGAAATTTGGTTGTTGTCAACATATAATGTTGTATGTGTAGGTACATTTATGAGTATCTCCAATATATGTAGATAGGATAGGTATTGTTGATATAAAATGGAAGCGAATAAATGTGGAAAGAAAACGTTGTCGATGTTTATATGCTTAGAGTTTACAAAGCCGTTTCATAGCTTCTGGAGCATTCTAATTATTCACGAAGCGTACCGTTGATCTCGCTCGAAGCAACATACCAGGACCAGAAGCAACACGTTAGGACGCTGGACTTCCAGCTAATAATGGCTGTTCAGCTTGCGGTTAACGTAGGTAGAGAAGCCATGGCCAAGAGGTTTGAGTAATCCCTCTGTGAAAGCTCACCCTTCGCGGGCGAAGTCGAGGGTGACAGCCCGGGTTACTTCACAGAGAGCTATCTCCCCCCTCTCACTTACGACGGTGGCCGAGGTGCTACATCAAACGGAATCATCAAAGGTACATCGACCGAGAACAATAGTTAAATCCCCTTGTTACCCAAGTCTCACATTCTCTCGAAAGATAATCCAAGCAATTGTATATATACAACTCTCTGTGTTCTCCCAAATTAAAGTCACACTTTTCCATGTATAATTACAATGTGCTGTCACTATTATTACACTAAACCCCTTCGCTGGATATTTTATTTAATAAACACAGATGTAACAATAATGTGTAATTGCTAATCGTCCTTAATATACACGAAGGGTGGCTCATTCATGGACTATACTTTATCAGACTGTTCGTGTTCACCCTGAACACAGTTTCTTTCCTTTAGATAATTATCCATTCGATTAAACGCGAATTATTTCATCACGCGAATCGTACGAATGAGCGGAGCAGTTGAAGTAGCTTCATCTTTCAGAAAAATAAAATGGATCCTTTTTGCGTCTGGGTTAATTCTTATATCTCTTATATCCATCCATATTGCTTCACTCCGGTGTTTCGAGTTATTCTTCAATTTAATTTTCTTTAGTTGTACTGTGATCTTCAAGTAGATAATATACGATCCTCATGTTGGCCTTTCAAAAATAGAAGACAAGAGATCGTAGTCCTGATAAGTATTATCTATTTATGATAATACATATATTGAAACGGCAAAGCCTTTTTAATAAAATTTTCTTTAGGATTCTGGCTAGAAAAAAAATTAATCGAATCAAACTTCAATGTAAGTGCATAAGTACATTTATTCCAGTATACAATACAGGTATTATACGCGAAGGCTTGAGAGAGTGACTAGTTCGTCGCGACTGATCCGACGATAATTGTTTCGATGGTGGCGCCGCCATCGTTCTAACGCCGCGTGCGCTGAGTATCGTTGAGCGTTGATTGGCCGGTGCGGAGTAGTTCACCGGTTCATGTGTCGATCGCAGCGCCGGCGTCGCGTTGCTGCCGCTGAATACACCGGTTTAACGCTTCGATGTTCGATGACCGGTGATCAACTGTCAATTTTCCAAGATCGTGGTGAGTGAAACTGTGCAGTGACTTTCGGGTGCTTTCTTCGAGTTATATTTGGTGAGTTATTCGTTCTTTGTCCGTAATAACGTGTCGTTCGAGTGCCAGAGCGTTAAGTATGAATTACAGATTCTTTATGGCGCTGATAATCTCGATTTTTCTTTTTTCTTGTGAATGTTTTGTTTATCGGCATTCACAGGTGTGTTTTTCGTCAAGCGGCGTTGCCCCTACTGCTGGATATGGTGTTGTCGCGGCGAGTATTCTGGTAAGTTGTGCTCAATTTTTTATGAATTACCAACTTCGCGTCTTCCTTACGTCTCACTCTACTGTCGCTTCTTACTGTCTTCCCCGATACTCTCCTTGACAACAACTTGATCTTCCTCCGGGAGATCTCCAGCGTACCCTTGCAATCAGCGCAACTTAACCGTCTCGGCGAATTCATTTATCCTGGGTTTCACCAGTTACAGTCCTGGGAGAGTGCCCGGTTTTGCCTTCCAAACGATAGCCTAAGATTTCGTCGATTTGAAGAAATCAAAGGGGCTGAAGAAGAGAATGATTTTTCGTCTTCTTCGTCTCTCTTCATATATGTCTGTTATCCTTACTCCTCTTGTGGGAAATGTGATATCGCTCTGTCTGTTTCTTGATAAACTACCCTTCTCATGATTCTTATTATTATGTTTCAGGAACGACGCGGGAAGGTTGTCATTTTGAAACACCCGTTTCAACAGCCATACATTACATAATACAAAATAGTCGCAGAACTGGAGCTAAGAAAACGAAGTATCATTCCCTTTTTTCAACTAAAACTTAAAAAAAACAGTATCAAGTTTTCGTATCGCACACCTAGATCTAAAGGGGGCTAACTCGAAATTTCGATTTTTGTGTTAGCCTACCTAGGGACTCACTGCAAAATCGCGATTTTTGAGCCAGCCCCCTTTAGATCTGGGTGTGCGATGTGAACACTCGGGAGACCCCTAAGGGTCAACCCCTAGAGGCTAACTCAAAAATTACGATTTTACAGTTAGCCCGTAGATAGGCTAACTCAAAAATCATAATTTCGAGTTAGGCCCCTTTAGATCTGGATGTGCGATATGGAATCACTCGTCACAGTGGATTTCCGACAAGTAATCTCTGTAGACGCTTTAACTATTAGAAGGTAACGAGCTTACACTTAAATTTAATTAAATCGATGAAATTACACTTACGAACAAGTTATAACTATTTTTGTATGCGATTGACACTTTTACAATATAGAGGCATGAAAGAAAATGTATTTTCCTTTTTTATCTTATCGCTTGATTTATCTTATTTTGCTTTATCTTAAGATTGCCAACTAATTTATGGAAGTCCTTTTCAAGACGATGCTGTAAATTGGGAAGACAATATTTACGTGATTAGACATAAAAATGGATCAGCCTTCGAAAGGATGTCTCATAAGGCCATATTCCTCCGTATAACCCTTACATATATCTATAGATACGTATGATACCTATACATGGGTGCGAGTACCGATGCGTCTATTTGATACAGAAGCCGAAAACTGTTTGTACGTGGCATATTGCTGTTACTTCGGTGTACGAGCGAGCAAAAGCTATGTAGGAGAAATCGGCAATGAGAAGACATTCAGGCTGCAAAGAACGGACAGCACGGACGAAGATGGGGTTATCGACGAAGAGACGCGTGTCAAGCGGTAGCGAAACTACTAGCTATCTCTTTCCCCTCCACTCTTTCCCTTGAACCATAACGTGATTTGACCACGACGATATATTATTTTGATGTTTTAATATCGTGTCGTCGTGGTCGTTCGGACAAGACGGCGTCGGAACAGCGCGCGGGGTTTTCGCATTCTCGTCCAGCCAGTTGTCGACAATGCTCTCTTTCTCTTCCAACCCCTCGCTATATATCTTGCCGATATTCCGCTCCCTTCTTTTTCGAATGGTCAGATTCCCCGGATTTACTCGGTCCTATAATACGGGAAGCATCTTGAGATCTCGAGCTCTTCGGGTATCTCTCGATGCCCCAAGCCATTAGGACTTTCGGCAATATCAAGAACAGGTTATCGACCCGACTTGAAATAAAGCCTTAGCCATCTTTGTTCGCGGCAGAGATACGTAGCTTATATCTTCATAACAACGAAATGAGTATGACATGCCAATCGCTTATATAAAACCGAAAGTTATATTTATAACCTCGCTTATTCACCACTTACATGCTAGTGGTTGGCGCTCGTTTGCATTCAGTGGACTTAGATTATACCGGAAGCTAGGTCAAGCTCGCATCTCACGTGACCTATCGTAGTCCGCGATGACATATCTACCATTGAATGATGAACTACGTTGCAAACTAGCAACATACGATAAGTAATCACTGCATGACATAATAATTATCCTGAAACTAATTTAATTTAATCATTAATTTATATTTATTAACATGATTTTCCCATTATGTCAAGGTAGATTTGACAAAAGCAAGCTTAATCGATACCACAGCCAACCATTATTTTAACAAGGGTTAGATATATTTTAATAAAATCATATTTCCTTGTGTACGGTTGCAACCGCTGCGGCTGCATCCATAAAACTAACATTGCCGCGATCTTAATACATTTTTAACATAGCTGCGTATTTCATTTTCAATTATATATATGAATTAACATAGGATATTAGTACTCTTGAAGAGAGACGAAAATTGGATCTTCGTGTGCCGCGCACGAATTGTTGGTTATTGGTACCGGAGAGCGGTCGTACGATAGTATGTACAGCTCGAGTACATAACCCGACAAATTCCTAAAGCAGAGGGACGAGAGAATGAGAGAATGAGAGGGTAGTTGAAAAAGTGTGGCGCATTGTTCTCGTCGAAGCGACGAGTCTCGCACCGCGGCAGCGGAGCGATTTAAAGCATGAGCCACGGGGTGCAGGCGTAGCAGGGAGTGAGGTGGGGGTGAGGTCTCGCCCCGATAACGACCGGGATAAATCAGCTCCATGTCCGAACGAGGTGCTGTTCCAAAATCAATAATAATGGGCAGGAGCCATTAGTAAAATTAATAAATTATCCCTCACATTATGTGCATTGTGAGTCGTCGAGCGCGTGGATATAGTATTACGTACGACTACCCTACGACTACCAGCTAGTACTGCTCGATATAGATACCTCGCGCCCCGGAGTAATACGTCGTTAATCATATTAGTGAATAATCCACATCACTAAAACCCAGCAGCCGTTGCTGCTGTTTCTGCTGGCAGAAATATTGTGATGAGTTTGCGGCAGCAAATATAAAAATTGTATTAAATAATCGGCGATCTATCGTTGCGAGATGAACAACTTTTGCCCGTTTTCTTCACCAATATCTCGGATTATATATGAATTACTTTATACCCTGCGACAAACCCGTTGAAAACAACAATATCTCATAAAAATTTCATTATTATTTCTGTAATATCTTCCATGCGTGACGATATACTTTATTTCAGTGCCGATGAAGTAGTATTAGAAATCAAGATCAGATTCGGTAGTTTTATCACGTCTAGTCGTAATCTATTGTACAATGCAAATAATCTGTATCAATGAAAAATGTAAATACGAAGGATATTTCTGGAAAGTTAACCACTCAGATATCGTGCCGTCAATCCGTGAGACAGTCCTAATGGATGTCACGAACTTTATGATCTGCAGCATGGAGGTTTCGAAATATGTTTAATATGGTTTAATTCCATGGGAATCATGTAACCTAGTCGTATTTTAATATAAGATCGTTAGTCGATAAAATATAGGTACCTATTCAGGATCCATTTTAATGTACGGTGCAGGCTAAGTCATCATCCCATTCTTGCAATCCCCGTATCAATCGTTCCTTTTTCGACCCATCCGGAAGATATTATTAAGGGAAGTATGCTTGAGTTTCGATACAGAATGCAATTGATGAAAGAAATTGATGAAAGCTCTCTCTATTTTTTTTACAGAAATAGTAGTGCGCTAAGAGAAAGGGAAAGAGCTTTTTTCAGAGATCAACAATACTTGTATGGTTGATCGCAAGCTTTGCAGAGAAAATCTCGCGAATCCCAATGAAAACTGCTCATGGACCATTTGTGAGTTTTTACGAATAATCAATACAAGATGTAACGCATAACAAATATACGTATGTCCCCAGCTGCGGTGTTTGTTTGAACCAAAAGAAGAAGAAAGATATACGGTTCTCACATCAATCTCGTTATATATACGGTATTTGTAAACTATCGAAGCACATAAATACCTATGGAGTACAAAAAAGAATTCTTTTTTAATCGTCCTAATTGGCCGAACCGCGGGTTTGAGCCCCGCGCGAGTATTTGTTTTCAATTTATTGCTTTGATTCGTACGTCTTATGAACATAATTATTAATAAACCAACGACAAAAGCTCAAATTCACTCGATCAATTTTCATCACAGAACAATTAAAAAAACACGTTTTAATTGCCTAGGTAATGTGTGTACCTATTCAGATAATTTACGAATACCCTATATAGATATAGCTATGCAAATCATTATGGCCTTGATATGCAGATAAACCTTCTGCAACAATTTTTTAACTAGTCAATTAAATTCTGGAGTCATATCTTTCATCATGTCGATATGTTGGATCATGCACGGTCGGTAGAAGTACAAAAGTCTTGAAACATACATCGATGTAAAATATAATTGATGTTATGCACAGGCTTGCAATTAGTAGGTTCTGGTATAAAACCGCTTTGCCGTCCTTGAAATAAAATAAAGAATACTAATAGTAGTAAGAATGTTCAGAACTATTGTTGACAGTAGAAGTTCTGTATTCCCCTCCCCAGTCGTTGTTCCAAATCTGTGTTTAATCATGTTTTAAAGTCGCATCCCAAAGCTTTACAGAGGTTTGTCTCAGGGCATAATTTATGAAACTTCGAAATGATACATACTTTTGAATGTTTCGATCAAAAGTTATCAATACGGTCATGTCATCTGATGACATCGTCAATTCAGTGTTGGTATAACTAATAGTCTAATTAGTTGTGTAAGAACAAAGAAAATATCGTTATATCTATAAAAAAATAGAATAGTTGCGAACGATACACGCATCACTCTTTCCCGAATCTCATCCCCCTCCCCCTGTCAATCACGCTCTGTCTCCCGCTTGTCCAGCAGATGTGTCTTGAGCGACGGTAGCCGTAGACTATCTCGACGAATAGTGTTTTTAGTACGGTAACGGACAGACTCTTCCAGCAGAAAAATAAAGGGACACGGTACACTTGATAGTAGAATAGTACGATGGAAGACCGATAGATCACGAAGTGACGTCGCGTATAACAGGATCGTATTGGAGTAGAGCACGCGCATGCCGAGCTGTCGGACGTTGATGGTGGAGGAAGAGCGAGGTCACAGTTGGCTATGTAGATACTATCCTAGTTCGAATTGTTGTCTCACTCACTCAAACCAAAGCTCTGCAAATTCGAGAAACAGAGACGGGCGGATAGAGAAGCGTCGAGTGTTCGAGTGAGCGAGAGATCGGCGGGAGGGGAGGGTTTCGAACGGGGAGGTGGCGCGAGCGGCGGGGGTCCAGCATTGAAGGGGGCTGGCATGGTCGAGCAGCATTGATACGGCCGGATCACAGCCACCGGACCAATGTATTTTACTGCCTGAGGCTTAGCGCTATCGAGGCACGCAGTCACCCGCCATCACTCCGTGCCCGGTATGTAGTGACGGTAATAGTCTCTATATCATTGGCTCTTGGTAATACCCTAGCCTACACCCCCCTATGTAATGTTCGAAATGAAAATGAATGTATTTCGGATAGCGATAAATACGTGGTCGATCCCTATACCGTACAGGTCACTCTCGCGCCCACTGCCACGTCGATTCGCCAGCATGGACGGTATGAAATGAACAGGTGATCGTAATGGTGCTGGTTCGGTATCGCTGGATCTTTATTATTATCACTGGCAGCAACGTTCCCCGATTCCGTCTGACTAAAGAACGATGCCCGTCATCCGCGTTATGGAACAAAAAGTCTGCCCGGCACTGAATTACCCTCCCCGAACATCAAACTATATGCTTATTGGGGCTTCGTTCGACGATAACGTACTTGTTACAATTTATATTTCTATCCTGGTTTTAAACAATCCAACTATTTTTTCGGTCTGAGTTATTTGAGAGGCGGCTATCCCATGGTATTAATTGATTTTCATTATTTTTAATCATTTTCTCGTGTCGAAACAATACTATTTCGTAAACGAAAAAATTATTAAACGACAAGTTTAGTAACCCTGGCACCGCATATTTCCTATATTTAAACAGTTTGATTAAAAAAATAAAATATTTCTTGCTATCGTGTGTGTCGGTATGTCGCTACTAATCTCGCTGTTTATAAGATTAACGAATTCGATGAATGTATGGATCGTTCGTATTATATACTTGGTTCATTATTTTGCGATTGTTTTCGCGTTGATGCCTACGAATCAGCGAGTTACATTGGAAAACACCGAAACGAGTATTTTTTGCCATTAGAATGCTATAAAAATGGCAACACGAACGAGACTACAAGAAAGCGCTGTAAATTATGAGAAATACGTTTACTTAGCGTACAGCAACTCTCGTTCTTCCTCTGCCTCACTCCGCCGGGCTGCCGTCCGTTTTTCTTTCTCCTTTGCTCTATCTCTAGCCACCCCTTCCTCATCTCTCGCTCTCCATTCGCCCTCGAGATGTCGCGCCTCTAATTTATGTGCGCGGCTACTTCCCGTTTGCGGAGAACGCTCTCGCGTCCCGCTAGACAGCCTGGACGTAGCGCTAGGGTGAAGGTACGCCCCTGGAAGATATCTATGTATCCGTCGCGGCGTCACGACGTCTCACTAAATCTGGTGCTACGTGTCTGAGCGTCGGGGCCACACTATGCACCGCGTGTCCCACCACACCTCACCGTTGGGTAAATCAACCTGAGTTAACTCCGTCTCATCCGACACGCCGTTTCCGGCTCCGCCATTCCCTTCCCCGGCACCGCACTCACCGCTGACAAGGCCCCATTCCACCGACTTCTACCAACTATCTCTACGAGCGTGCGCTTTCGGATCGCAAAAAATAACGGAACGTACCAAATTGTCAGAACATACAAACTATTTTTAGCTCGGATAAACCGCCGATAAACGTTGCAATATTGACTTTCTTCCGACTTGACTTTACATCGCGTATTACCTACAGCATTATTAATTTCCAAACGGTTTACACGCTTTCATACTTTTGCAATTAGATTCCAAGTGATGGGCTAAGAAGGTCTAACGAGAAGTTTCGATTCAAACGACATAAAAAATGTGCAAGCTCACATTCTTCGTATAGACATAAATAAAAATCGACCACAAATATTATTCATTACATTTCAGGTGCTATTTTTTAATTAGTCAAAAAATCAACGAATAACAGAGAGTGAAACAAAGATTAGATGAAGGAACACGGATTGTTTCTAAATCAAATGTTTAGCAGATTAAACTGAACATGTTTGACCACCACAAGATAAACTGCCAATCCAAGTAAGAAATATTTGGCAGGAAGTTGAATTTTCCAAATGGCATTTTTTGATTGTATCAGTCCTACTATGAGAAGACTTAAATATTTCAGTCTGTATTAGTGGGCACTTATTCTGATTAATAGTACGATTTAGAGCAGCGGCGACACGGAGCATTGAGTATTGAGAAAAATATCGAACGAGGGTACACATAGATCTCGCTGTAAGATTGACCCACGCGTAGCATTACTTCTTGTTAGCCTCGGAGTGGCGCGAACGGGAGCTTTCATTTCTCCTTTCTTGAGCCGACGCAATTCGCAGCTTCCTACTCTCCATTATTCGGCTGATTGTGCCTAGTTAGAGCCACACCATGCTCATCAACAGCGTGCCATTCTCACTTTATCTTCAAATTCTTTGTCCCCCTATTGCATGGGTTAGGAGGGGGAGTTTCTCTAAGCAGGTAGAAGATGCGTTCGTTATTCTTAATTCATCTAATTATTGATCTTATTATGTATTAAGTAAAACATGTTGGCTATTTCTATACCCAATATTTTTCATCCAAATAACTACAGATTGGTCTCTTCAATGGAATATTTATATCTACAAGTAAAAACAATAATTTCTTTGCGTTGATTACAATTATATGCTAAAAATATTTGTTAAAAACGAAAAGTCAAGCCATTTTCGTTGACCATACAACATAACATTGGAACATGTTATGGCATTTCGAATTGCACGTCAGGTAGTAAACATTGATTTTAGACATGTTTCATAATTATTTATAATATTGAGACAACCGTAAACGAAATGAGAAATAGGATTGTACGCTGGCAAACCTCAAGTATCGACTCAGCCAAGTATGGTCGCAATATAGTTTGACGCGAGGAAGAAATTTAACATTTCCTTACACATTCGAAATAGGTTTCGTGCAATTTGAAAGCGATCGATACGATTATACGCAATGAACGTACACATTTTCCTTCAAAAGAATGCTTAAAGTAGCTTTATCGGAGAATCGTCTAGCAAAATATTGTCAGTGACAAATAGTTATGATTTTAATTTCTTTTGTGTTATCATTCTGTTCCCTACAATATTTTTGTATTCGTGTTCTAGAAAACCCTCAGTAGAATAAAAGGAAATAGGAGTCGCCCACAAGGGTTAAGATACTTATATTTAGCTCATCTAACCTCTTATTCTATGCCGAACGAAGGATCACTATCTGTCTCTTTAAGAGTCAGTGTTACATGCGACGTACACATCGAAAATTTTATCAGTAAACATACGAGCAGTAAATAACCGGCCGGGTTAAAAATTGGCAGGAACACGGAGCATTATAGCAAAAAGTGGTTCTTGGTATATTTTTTTTAATTGTTGCCATAAACCTCTAGATAGCCTCAAACCTTTAACGCTCAGTGCTGGAAAAAGTGTGGATGGTGTTTTTTAATCACTCGTCGTCTGCAACACTACTTTCAAAATTGTGGAGAAAATGCTATTAAGAACCAATTTTTGCCATAATTCTCTGTGTATCTACCAATTTTCAACCTGATGGGTTGTTCAGTGCTTGCTGGAGTAGTGATCGAAATTTCGAGGCGCGCGTTGCATGTAACACTGAATCTTAACACGTAATCTATACACGTTATATGCATATACCGTCTTATAGAGTGCGTGCTTCCTTCCTGTGTACACATACAAATATCAAACTTCTTTTCAGGGAAGGTAACAAAAGTTCCAAGTTAAAAGTAGCTACCAAGTGCAATACCATGCCCAAATCCGTATGACACGTATCTCCATTTTTCAGACAACAACCAACTTTTTCCCAATTTTTTGTCCGTATCATTACAATTTCTGATTCCAAGTTTCCAGTAAACGGGAGTGAAGACAAAAAAAGCGATCATTCAGAGAATCGTGTTTTTTAGAAACATTCTTTCTCATGTCAATGTGGGTCTTCTATCGAAGAGTAGCTAATAATTAACGCAATTACGTTATCCCGTTTTATCGATCAAGTTAATAAATTACAAGTGAACTCTTAAAAACGTAAAGTAAATAATTAGCGGTATCTAACGATGCGTAACGACACCTCTTCGAAAATGTGATTGACTATTTATATAAATAAGTAACGGCACTCGTATTATCATATTGTAGTGAAACCAAATGAATTCAGATTCAGTAATTTGGTTCCGTTGACAGAAATGCGTTAAACGTTTATTATTAGTGTAGAATCATTAATTCATCCGGTACAACCGACGATACTTCTTGGCTTCTTTCAGCACGCGTTTTGGCTACCGTCTTCTTTCCTTAGTCACTCCTTTCGACGAACGATAATAAGGATCAACGTTATACGACTCGAATTATTGTTACTACCTCGGACGTAATAATTCATTTATTACTCGACTTATTGTTAGTGATCTAGTCCTATTTTATATTTTGTTATCTGTTGGGTCACTTTCTTTGGGTATTGTTATATTCACTGTCTTTTACCGAAGGTCTGGAGTTACGACTTATAGATTAAATTCTATAGACTTGAGAAAACTGAAAATTATAGTAAGAGCTCGTTACTCCTCGGATCACTTCCTTCTATTGAAATTCTGAAATCGGGTACAGATAAAACGACGTAGATAAAAATTCGTAGACTGACTGACTAAAGAAGTCTAAGGGATGAGGATTATAAAATCCTCAAGAGTAATTTTTTACGATAAAATAAAGAATTGCTCTTTGCTCTTTCACTAAGGTGAAAGATCTATCTTAGTAGAAGATTTATTTTACAAATATGTGCATGATCGTGCTCGGCTTATTTCATATATTTCTTGGGGAGATTATGTTTTGTCGGAACATTACGAAAAATCAGTTAAAATTCTAGGATAACAGAAAATCTGTCATCTTAGCATTTTCTGTCATCTCAGCTTAGTAGTCATCAAGCTAAGATGACAGATTTTCTGTCATCCTAGCATCGAGGAATAGCGGGTGGTCTCTGTAAAAGAATTCTTGCGTCTGAGATTTAGGCTGAGAAACTTGGCGAACGTTCGGGTTCAAAATAAATGATTTATGGAACTTCATCGGAGATGGGAAATTCATTATTGTTACCAATAGGTATCTGGTACATGTGTATAATCGATGTTATCTGAAAATGGAATTTGTCAAGTTTGTGATAATAAACGGTTTAAGAAACCCTCATTCGCCAGGACCCCGCTGTCCGAAAAAGATTAATTAATGTCTGGCAAACGACGACAGCAGACTCCGAACAATCTACGAAATCATTGACTAAGCGTACTGTGTATCGCGATTTTTATTTTGGAATCAAGGTTTTACCACTAATTTGCTTTGGTTCAACTTGTGAATATCGTTGTATCGTGAAGAAATCCACAGCGTAAATACCTATATGTTTTAATCACATTTTTCAATTTACCTTTCTACCTTGAAGCAGTAAACATGTCTGAACGTCGAAGCATTTGAGTGGTTTCGTATAAGGGACATATGTAGGTATGTATTTGTGTAATATGATACATATTTAATATATACGTTCAAATATACATATAATGTTAAGACCAGCACTTTTCTTCTCGGGTAATGTAACATCTTGCGTTTAATCATTAAACGATTTAGGTTTTTCGTTTGTCAACGTATATATGTCTGTATAAATATCAGTCGTGATTAACTGATTAACGTACCCCTATGTAAGGGAGTTAATTTTATGTCTAAGTTCGTGAAAAGGAGAAAATGTATTTTTTATAGATCCAATCGCTCCCATAGTCATCCATTTGGCCTTGAAATTTGAAATTTGCAGGGTACGTTGCTTACATAACGTTGTGGTCTTTGAGAAAATGTTTTTTTATATTGACAGTGAAATGACAACTGTAGATATAACCTGCCGACTTATGCAACTATATACCTATTATTAGCTATTGGGTTTTTGTTAGTTTTGGCATTAGTCGGCGAATTTCAAAGATTCATCACCGAAACCGGCACATTAACAAAACCGTTTGAATTTTAGACAAAAAAGTAAACGTTAGATCGATGAGATTAAACGGATCGTATGTAATTATACAATAATGAGGGAATGGCATTTAAATGGATCGTAAATGTAAAATACGATCGATACGATCTCAACGATAGTTCAGACGGGTTCGATATATCTGGCAAAGAGATCGAGAAACACTTAACGTTCGGTATAGCGCATATGCCAATTCGAAAATGGAAATATCTTCGATATCGTTTCCTGTCGCCTATACGTACAATAATACGGGGATAGGGTGAATAAGCATAGGCAGCGTTGTACGCCAGAGGTACGACGGCATAGTCCGGAGGCGGACGTATAGTACACGAAATCCGATCGTAATTTCAACCACAGCCCACCGTACCTGCTAATCCATTCATACGCTGCTCTCCCGGCCGTGCACCGGCGAGGGGAGTGGGGAACAGGCGCGAGGGGTGTGCGTCTCTTTCCCGCTTCGAGGCGCGCGTACCAGTGGCACGGGACATCGGTGTGCGCGATGTATACAGAGCTCGGATATATCGGCCGGTATTTCAGCCGCCATGCGGAGATAATGGATTCAGAAACGCGCAGCGGACACTGTGCCGCCCCGTGTTAATAACAATCCATACTTATTGCCCGCATATTTTACCGATCCCCGCGTACCCTGCCGCTTGCTACCGACTATATTACAACATATGGAGAGCATAAACTTTTATGGCTACCCTTCTGCCGCGACGCCCTTCCTCCGCTTACCCACAGCAGCCTTCCTCCCTCCCTCCGCACCCACCCACAATTCTCGCCCATTCGAGGCACGGCACCATCTCATCCTCTTTTTTCCTCTACTTTCACTAATTACGCTACTAGTCCGCGCTCTCGTGAGCGTAAAGAGTAGCCGGCCGCTTGAATAACCCCTGGCAAGGACAATGGTAGATACAAGTGGAAGTGGAAAGCACGACGCTCCAATGACTGTGCACACCCCGGCTTAATGGCCCGAACATATCGCTCGCTTTCTCCGTTTCTCTTATTCTTCAGTCCGGTCGAAATGTTTGCTTCTTCCAACGGAAAAGATATTCCGCGCTATATGCGCTCAACCTCTATAACATCGCCCAATATATTCAATTAAAGTAAATTTTCTGACTTTGCACGTGTAACTATTATCGCGAATGGAGTACCTATGTATGTATATGCTTTGTTAGCCGATACCTACTATCCCTACGGGGACGATTGCTCCCGATAAGCATAGGTAGGTACTTATCTACTTATTACGAGAGCTCATGGCTATCATACCTAATTACCTTTTTAGTCAGGGGATGCGAGATCGAATTGACGGGATCTTTCGCCCAAATACCTACTCGTACTCTTCGGACAACGTTTTCGTAACACCATTCGGCATAATGAACAAAACTTGTAAGTACCTATATAGTCACAAAGTTTTTCCAAACTCGGTGGTTGCGTGCTACCCCACATACGCTCACGGTTCGGTATTCTTTCAGCTTAATCCTTGGGAAAATGGAAACTGAGAAATCGAAGGTCGATGATAAAAACGATCGGGAGGGCGAGGCATCAAAAATGTGGTGATGTCGTAGACTTTAAGGACGTACATGACCAAAAGCTTCGGCGTGGGTGGAGAATGGAAGAGCCGAAGCGTCTCCCTCGATGGTGACGCCGTACAATGATGGCGAGGGGTGGAAGCAGCCAACTACGGTGGATGCTCGAGGTCGCCTTGAAGACGACGTAGCCACACTAGAGACTGGAAGTGGCGACGGGCGACGCAGGGGAGGAAATGGCTGGTAGCCTGGATTCTGGGCAATGAAGGCTGTCACCCGATGATGAACGCTCCGGACGTAAACCTGACGAGTGACTCCGCGGCCGTCTTCAGCTACGACCGCTCCGCTGCAGACCCGTACATCACTTTTATTACCGACCGCCTGCCTGTACTCTCTCATTCTCTCTCGCTCCCTCCTCCCCCTCCTCCCTCCCTCTATCCATCTATCTATCATTCTATCTTTCTCTCCCTCGCTCGTTCTTTCCCTCTCTTCCTCATACTAGACTGTTTGTGATTCCCTTACGAACGAGAACCGGAGATTTCTCGAGGATTTGCGGTTTCGAGACCACTCCCACGCATTTCGGTGGAGAGAAAATTCGAAAAACCTTTTTACAATCACCACTATTCTATCGTCATATTTCTCCAGTGGCAACAAATTAAATAAAAATATCATTTCTCGTACGGTCTTATCCGCATCGGTATATTTTACTTCAATAATTCATGTAAATATTTCAAATCATATTCGCGTCCAATACTTTCTCATCGTTAGGTAAGCATCGGCCTTCAATATTCTCAAGGTTACGGGCGAAATGATTGCTCTACTCTTTTTTGTTGTTATCTACAAGCAATTTTTTGTCATAGCCACGTATTCGTGGCCCAAAGAGTACGTACTGAGAAATATCAAAACACTTAGTTCGGTCTATCGAGTCTAGTTGCTAAAACTTTTACTATCATCACCGTTACCTATATGAGTTTGGGTCTCAGCCCTCACTTCGCATATGCGACTTCGCTCTTCGAACTGTTACAAATGATAAAATATGGAGCCCGTACTAATAAAATAAAAGTGTTCGACTACAATACGATGAGATTTTCCTCTGGTCGTTTCGCACTCGCGTGTTTTCTCGTTTCATCGGTGTTTTATCGATGAGCTCTATCCATCTACTTATCGTAAATAGTCATTGTAACATTATGAACGTCATCGTCACGTGCCTTCATTCCATCCTGCAGATACTCTACTCCCTCGCTCAAAACGTTGCTCGTTCATACTCATCGACCCTCTTTCGTGTATCGAGCAAACCTCGTGCTATCTCATATTCGACAAAATTCATACTCTGTCTTGGTTTTGCCATTTCTATGCGTGCTACTATCGGCATCAATATAATTGTTCGCGTATTATAATTTATATCTGAGTGAGAGAGTACGAGCATGAACGAGAACTATTTGGTTGTGAACAATCGGCACGCGCGCCGCGACAATGCGCGACGTTAAATCATAATTTGGTTAATGTGGAATGTAATGTCGATGCTAGCGCGAGCGTATCTCGACCTGTGGACAGAAGCAGCAAGCCCGAGCCGACACCGCCTCTCGCTCCGGTTCTCTCACTTCCACACTCGCTATTTCACGCGTTGGTACAGTAGTCCCTCTCTGTTTATGCCCTCATTTACACAGAAATATACAACGCATGTACTATGCGACCAACAAGTTCTATCTCACTCTCGACCACTCTCTGGCTATGTGAGGGATTATAAATCGTAGCCCAATGAGTGGCTTCCATTCGTTATCGGTGCCGTTGGCACGCCGATTAGGGGCGCTGTTTGTTGGTTTTCCCCATGAAATATCGTACCTTCCACAGACGCTCGATACTACACCAGCATCGATGACTGCATTCTCGATTAGGCAGCATCGCAAAGCCAGAAGAATGTCCTGCGTTCCTCGATCATATATTGCCTCATTGTTTATTCAAAATTCGATGACACGATGCTGTTTGCGGGATGTGTTTGAAAAGACCACGCCACCATGCGACATATAGACGTTCTTTCTTACGTATCAATAGCACAGCATACAACCACATAATTGCCCTGTTTTGAGCGACTATAGTTATTCATTGGTGTAAGTAAACGTAAGCAAATATAATAAGGAAGATAAGTCAACGTACCTTGCAACATCATGCACGATAGCACAAGCTTCAAGAGTTAATTCAACGTAAATATAGCCACATCAATTTTTCTCTAATCCATTCTCGAAGCTCATTAATATTTGGGACTAAAACAAACAGACTGGTCTTTGTGGAATTAACAAGTGAAGAGGCTAATGTAGAAGATGAACTTAGCGGAATAGTTGACTCATTGTCAGCTGTCTCTCACCCACGTGTGATGTTGATATTTCATTTTGCTGTAACGGAAGTTGCAGTCTTACCAGTCTGATCGTCTGAAAGCAGAGAAAAAACTTTAAAGATATATAAAATCCTTGGAGCGACGTGCTTTATTTATAATTTTATTGTCCTTTTTAAAACAAATTTATATTTACTAAAAATCAGTAACGCCAAGTACTATATTTTTTGTTTTGCAGCATTTTTAGATGGTTTCATTATTATTATTTTAAGAAACGTTGGATAAAACTATAATATGGAGTAGGTCTAGTGCCAATAGTAATCCTCACAACTCTTACCTCCAGCAAAAAATAAAGATTTTAAATTACCGTCGTGGATGAAGCATACGCGTCATTCTGGTGAATTCTGTAGTAACGAGGTGTGAGAGAAAGCACTAACTAAAGTATCAATTTACGAAAAATGGCATAACATCTGGCGGTTGTATTAGTTTTAATGTGCATATCTCAGTTTTAGAGACGAATTCTGACTATCGACCAATACGAAGAAAAGAAAAGATTGGGGGGACAAATAGCAGGGACGATTGATATAAAAAAATAAGGGTAACATGTAATGTTGAAAGTACGCGATAGGTAGTTGGCGAGTGGCTAAATTCGATAGTTAGTGCTCTTCGCAGAATTGAGGCAGTCTATTAGTACAAGTCGATTTGAAGGTTTCTACCAAGAAGAATTGAGAAGGTTCGGTAGCTGAGGATAAGTTGATGATGTCGATACCACGAAGGCCTCAAAGCTAAACTTGTAATCGTCTACTATTCAGCTTGAGTCATCTCACATACGTCTACTAAGGATTGGATAGCGGAATAACTGAAATATAATTGGAAAAAAAGAATCATCGCTAATGGTGCGCATGCGCGAGAGGGTGGCGTTAAATTTGAAATGTGAAAAGACACCGCGTGTATGTTAACACCAGGAGCTTTGAATGTCGCTAGAGATGAATATGATTTTCCGCGAAGCTCGCATGCACGAAGGTACAGCAAGTTTAAGGGTAAGGCGGGGAAAGAATAAGTATCCAAATACCGGGATAGCGAGCCAGTGAATACGAACAGCGCGGGGGACGACGAGGATATTCAAGAGCAGCTGAAGCAGCAACGGTCGAAAGTTTCCTTCTCAAATTAACCGGCCGGGGAGATGCCACGTAGTAAACCCCGATTATTATAATCTCTCCGGGGCCTGACTGCGGCAACATTAACGAAGAGATGCGCCCTTTGTTTCTCCTCGTGTTTCTTACATGAATACACGTATACATAGTTAAACAGTATAATATACTATAGCGCGCGCTGTTGGCGCAGGGGTTATTGGAGTTTGGTCACAACTTTTCGATGTACAGCCACCACTTGTTCATAGCACTGTACGAAACTACCACTTATTCTTACCCCCTCCCCCTCCCCCTCCCCCCTTCCACTACATACATAGATATATCTTTCCGTCTATCTTCCCTTCGGATTATTTCACACGTACAAAGAATGTGAATTAGAATGAAGGTTTCCAACGATATTTCCCATTACGACTGTTGCGATGTGCTAGAGTCTGAAAATCTATATCACTATATATACTGCCATATTTATCAATAACATTTCTTGTCGGAAATGTTTGGAAATCTTCGTTATTCGTATTCTTATTATACTTGGTACCTTCCGAATTGCATATATTACATTGTATAGTGTTATTCGTAAAATGGGCACATGGTAACAGAATTTGATTCCAATCTCGTACAAGTGATATGACAATGTAATATAAGCTTTTTTTTAATTAACATAGTAAATATTGTTCACGTGGTTTTATTGATCAGTAATTGACACCACGGAGAGCATGAGTTCGCCTCATAAATTAGTGAAACAAAGATTTTTATTTTTCATTATTATAGTTTTACAAAACTGTTTTATAATGAATAAGGTACAAAAATAAAATGTAAAGCGAAAACTCTATCATAAAATACTATGAAGAAATTAGAGCGGGCTCTCGAGTCTCCCCGACAATAAATTATCTGCGCACCAGAAATCTGGGAAAATGGTATATTTTTAAAGCATTTGAAAATGTGTATATAATCATTTCGATTCTTTAAAAGATTAGAAACGCACCAGGCATTTTGCATTTACTGGGGAATGAGATTGCGTGCATTTAGCATGCAATTGTTGTGCATAAAATGCGTTAGATAAACTATCTTAAATAAAATAAAATAAAGCTGGTAGAATTCTCTATTTTAGTTAATAGCAATAATTCTTTCGACAGATAGAACATATTTTTTCCCTTGAGAAGATACCGATCGACATAAAAAAATTAATATCTTTAATTATTGTTACATACACTCGGTAATGATGCAAATTTTCGAATGTTCTTTTCGAGAATCCCTTTGAAATTTTGATCCGCGCCACTCGTATCAGTCTGTCTGCGCCTAATCGTGTTTCAATGACTCCCTCCATGACACAACTCCCAGTTGTGGCTTTCTTGAGATCATTTGTTGTGTATTTATTTTTTTGAGTATTATCATTTCGATATATTATTACGTCTTATAAAAAGAAGGAAAATGTGCAAATTCGAGTAGTCCAATAAAAAGGAAGAAAACTCAAAATAATGTTAACTATTTGTTGGGCGGAGCAATACTGGTCGGGAGAAATAGAGTGGAGGAGAAATTATTAATTAATATAGTTGTTTCTACTCATTTCAAAGGAAATAACGCCTGAATCATGTTATGAGCTTAGATTAAATCTTATCCTTGGGAGCGATGAGTGATAATTTCGAAGACCCGTGGCCTTAGCCCTCACTTATTTCCTCTTCGCGCTATCTGTCCTTATTTCTTGTTGCCTATGCGTGTTTGGAGCATGCGATTAGAACACGACATGTCATTACACATTCGTGATGAATGGTCTATATACTCATACGCTTCTTATGCCACCTCGTCCAAAAACTCCGCACCATTTTTTTAATATCCTATCATAATGACAGGAGATTCAATGAACTTGGTGAAGATAGATCTGCTCAACTCCATAATGAATTACCAATCCAAAAACCGCCCGGAGATAAAACAGGGCAACCATCTGGATCGGAGAATGTAAGAGCTAGAAGATGGAAGTTGAAGATTGCCTTGGTCGCTGTCACAAGTGTTTCGATTCCTTTGGAGATGAGTGCGATTGATTGGGAATTATGTGTCTTGAATGATGTTTTAACAACGATTACAAGGTTGCTTCTGAAATTTCACCAAAGAGTAAGTAGTATTCATAGTGGTTATTAAATAGCTTTCACATTTTGATCGGAGTGAAATAGACGCATTTCCTCGTGGTGTCCTTTGGTACGTAAGTGTTTGAGAATTGTCTTTATCACGCCTATTCGAGTAGATATTCTCACATTTTCCTTTTCTGGCCTCGAACCTTCGGCGTGCTACGAGGAAAGCATCCTTTGCGAATCTTAAACTGAAAAATGTTTTCAATATCTCCTGTCAGAACGTTTCGATGATTAGGCAATCTCACAATCAGTAAAGTCAAAGAAATGTCACTTTGGTTCATAGGCTCTACCATTAGAGTGTCTGTGAAGGACGGATGAGGGAGTTGACATATTTATCGAAGACAACTCTACTGATCGTTGCCAAACTCTCCTTGTTCCCTGTATCGTGAAGGAGGTAAATCTTTCCCCGCATGGCAGTGTTACTTAGAACTTGTTGTTAGTTACGCAATCCTAGGGCATCCATTTGTGCAGCACGGAATTGTACTGTTTCTTAACCGAAGATTTTCTTTAAGCTGTCGGTCCATTCCGAGAAAATTCAGCCTCGAGAGTTCCCGGGTAATCCTTTTTGTCGTTGAATGTCAAAGTCACGATATACATATATGTTGCCACTTTTGCGACTGGATGTACGTCTGCTTTTTACAACCCGTGTTCGTCTGACAAAGTTCAGTATGATGTAGCAATTTTTTTTTCACTTCTCAAAATCACTTCACGATCCATTGCATGATGATGGCGCAACATTATCAGTTGTAAAGTGACAAGTTCTATCATTGGTTGCCTTCACCCGCGATCCATCCAAACCGTATTATAGAGAGCAGAAGTTCAGGCCTACCGCATAGTGCAAGCTTTATGTATCTCACGCAGAAGACAAACAATGTGGGTTCCGAACTAATCAATATGTCGATGTCAGCGGTTTGACCGAATACTGTATGGGCAAGCTTGACGTGACGTGCGGCAATGGCATCAAATTTCAATAAAGCTTTGTATCCGATATGAGACTTGCGATATTATTGACGGACAAAAATCGCAGGGTTCATTTAAAGTTCTTCAGTCAAGAGCGAATCGCTGCGGTTACCAGTTGTTGGGTAACTGGCCCGCATGTTGTTCATCGCTTCAACGGTATACGTCACTCGCGCTGATGCCAATAAATCTCTTAGATTCCAGTCATAGTCATCACTGGTCACTGTGAAGAAACTGGTTGCATCTGATGGCGTCTTTGAGAGCCGGATACGGCGTAAACAGATGCGATCCCTCTGTTGGCATGGCTAACGGAAGGACGTCCTATTCTTGCATGATTCATACACACATTGGGACTGGCTCTCGTCCTCTATGTCTCTTTAAGATAAAGTTTTCTGAATCTTGCGCATTGGTGAAGTTGATGTACTTCCTTATATTTCGAGTTTTTCAAATGTACGGGATTCGGCTCTTTATTGAGTCCGCTTGTAATCATCTCGCGCCATGTTGTTAAGTTTTGTTACTGTGATTTAAGAAAGGGTGCTCTTCTATGTCATCAAGCGTTTATCAAGAAATTTTTATACTGATAGGTGAAATTTTATTGGATTCATAAATTAATTGAAGTCTTGCTACGACTCTCTCTCTCTCTCTCTCTCTTTCTCTCCCTCTCTCTCTCTCTCTCTCTCTCTCTCTCTCTCTCTCTCTCTCTCTCTCTCTCTCTCTCTCTCTCCCCCCCCCCCCCCCCCTCTCCTATTTTTATTCTCATATATCGATATTGCGAATAGATTCCATGATTCCATACGAATATTGGCAGTTTCTCTGACTAGGCAAGTCAGTATTCATCCGCAGCCAAACTCACGTATTCTTGGAAGGAGGGTCAAATATTGGTACACTATGTCTTCGTTCTCCATGTCGTAATTTTGTCGAATTCTAACCCTTCTACGTCTATGATCCATCGTGACATCGTTTGAATACGCCAATGACTTTTCACGGCGTGCTGTTGCGACTGTGCGTTTTTCGGTGTGTGCCACGATTTCACAAAGATTCCAATATTGTTTTCAAATAACTTACATTACGATCGAGTATTTGAAGATTCTGGAAGATAATGTGACTGAGAGTGATAGCAATTGCCGACCACTACACGAGCTTACTTTATCGTTAACCAACTGATATGGAATCAATGTAGAACCTTACGTGATTTTCCCGTCCCAACATGGACAGTCAGCCAGGATTGTATGTTCCATAGGTCGTTTTGTTTATCCATTTTTCTAGCATGGATCTGCCCGAGGCTCATGAACATTTCGCACACCCATATCTAAAGGGAGCTAACACGAAATTGCGATTTTTGTGTTAGCCTACCTAGGGGCTCACTGCAAAATCGTAATTTTTGAGTCAGCCCTCTTTAGATCTGGGTGTGCGATGTGAACACTCGGGAGGCCCCTAGGGGTTAACCCCTACGGGCTAACTCAAAAATTGCGATTTTGCAGTTAGCCCGTAGGTAGGCTAACTCAAAAATCATAATTTCGAGTTAGCCCCCTTGAGATCTGGGTGTGCGATTTCTAATTCACAAATCCCGTGATTGTAATAAAAGGTCGATATTCGGCACAAACGACGATAAACTGTCTTTCATCTTTCATATATGTGGTGCCACTACTTACTTCAATCGATCAGGATCGTAAATATTGATCCCGGGACTTTATCGACGAATGACCGAAACTGCGGGAAATGCAAACTCCTGCGCTACAATTTAATAAATTAATGTATTTCTTATTGAATAATGTAATTTACTATAATTACCGTTTAATTCTGAATAATACATGTTTGAATCGAATACAAAGTTGATGTTTTCTGTATCGGTACATTTAGTCTTGTCAAGTATCCAGACTCATTAGCACTACGGATTCTTTGCAACTATTCGCCACTATTCACGGGAATCTACGAGATACTTCCTACCCGCCTTGGAGTTTACAAATCGGAGTAGCACAAACAAATATTTAGTTTAAAGAACAAGTACTGCGTTCATCATTGAAGATATCCAATATTTTTTCAGGAAGACGAATCCTCGAAGATAACACTCTGTATATGTGAAGCAAGAAGAAAATTATCAGGTTTCCTCGTGATGCTATTGGTTAAGAAAAAACTAACGATCGGATTGTTCAATTAAGGGGGGAAATCACAGTAGCACACAAAAAATAGGCATATTTTCGGGAATTAATTTTGGCTGAATAAAAGTATCAATCGAAAATCTGTAAAGTAGGTCGCAGCATATGCCCCAAGGCGCCTATTTTTGAAAGCATGTCGATGGCCGAAGACGTAGACTCCTTAATTTTGCAAAATGGTGCATGTTTGAAAATAAAGTAAAAATATTAACAAAAAAACGCCATAAAATCCTCGATAAAAGAAACTAAGCCATATAAAATAAAAAAAAATCCTACGTAGCTCCGTGGAGAAAGATATTTGGAAGCTACTGTCAAAATTTCAAGTCGATCGGTACAGATTTGCTCGAGTTATGTCTTCGGCGAGCTCAAAAAAGTGGTTTCGAGAAAAACGCGTTTAAAGTTTGAACTTACCGTTACCGCATTACCGCAGCGTTACCGCAGAATGGAAAATTTGAGCACTCGGACACTTTTGCCGTATTCCATCATTTGGTATATTATTTTTAAGACCCTAAAGCACCTTTTAAGCGAACAAAATTGTTTCGAAAAATTGAAAATTTTACTGTGATTTCCCCCCTTAAGGATGAAACTATTCCTTGATCACTAGTAACCGCGGGTACTCGATGCGCAATCGTTGCAAAGAAACGTGAAGCGGAAAAGTTCTACTAGGTATGCAACGTCATAAAGTCCTGGGCAACGGTCTTCCGCGTGTTCTCACTAATAAAAAATCAGTGTGACATAAATTTGAGAAAATATAAAATATTTGTAGCGTTTTAAATCATGTATATAGAACATCTCGTTTCTTCGCAGTATTAAAAACGTACCAGACAATAATATTGAATGGATCCTGAGAAATAAAAAGTGGGCTTCGAATTTGCTCACAAATATTGTTTCGAACGTTTGGCACGTTTATATATCTAAAAAGTTATAAATATATACTATAGTGGAGAAAATGAAGACAATTTGTAAACAATTATTTACTTTATGCAGAGAGGCAGATTTTTGTTGTTATTTGTTATATTCTAGACAAATATCACTGCCACACTGAAAATTGCTAAATAAACATATATTAATTTCATAAGGAATGACAGAACATTAGAATTGCTTTTGATGGTCCATGCAACATGGCGATATCAACCAAATGGCAGCAAGATTTTCGATACCCTTGCATGACACGTTTGCCCGCAGAGTTTATTCCAATCTCAGCATTCGGGTTGAATAATTTTTATATTAACACGATTTTCGTTTATTTTTCATCGAAGACAAACAAGAAGATAGTTCGAATTAGATAGATACAAGCGGTCTGTAAAGCCACATGAATCAAGTATCGTTTTAAAAACAACGTGGTTCGTAGTGATGAAGAAATTCAAATACAAATACGAATAATCACATCTTCGATAGTCGAGTTTCGCGATTTATATTGTTTATTTGCCTCGATAAAATTGAACCGAAATGTAACAATTCGCACATCGCACCTGTTCTCTCGCTTTATTGTTTTTTTTGTCTCCGTCGTATGTCGAGCGCGAAATACGCTCCACTTACTTCTTCTCCTTCTGCTCGTTTTCCCTTTCCGGTTTCACTTCCACTTCCCTATTCTATTCTCTTCTCTTCACGTCCTCTTCGCTGCCCATTCTCTTTATCCTCTCCCTCTCATTCGCTGTCTCTGTGTTTCATGGGCATTCGCCGCATCGCGACTTAATCCCACGGTATTTATTCGCATAATAATACTACCGTCGGAACGTTTTCGAGAAATATAGCTGTCCTTGCGTCCCACGATAAATGAGTGCGAAGGATTAGCTAAACAGTGGCTCAAAAATGTTATTATATAGCGACATAAATATTCATGAACGACTGGGCACCCTGGGCTTTAAACGTTCACCTGTCTTCTTTCTGGCCATCTTTTTTTATTTATTGTTCCAAGTTTACGTATGTTTCTACCTCCAATTTTTCTGTACTTGCATCCGATTTCTTCGCGCGAGTTAAAAAATCAACTTTAGAACTAGTCAAATATTTACGATCAACACATTTTTATGTTACATCAATAAAATCACAATTAATCAACTACTAGGCTGACCAAAGAGACATCGCGGTTTTTTTTTCCAACAGCAATATTATCCAGCATGAACATGTATAGACATACGTGTTCATCTATTAGAAATGGTATTATCAACGAAATCAAGAATTAATATTTTTAGGTAATTTCCCAACTCAATTATTCGAATTTTTAATCAAATTAAATGTCAGAATTTGAGGTAAAATCATCGTCTGAACAATTCTTACTCAGGAAGGTGAGACGATTGCAATTCCGTTGCTTCGATTGATTTTGCCGAGCTGTTGAACAATGCCGTAGTAATTGGCCAAATAAATCTTGGACTGTGAACGATGGCCAATAAGAAAAGGCATGTTGTGGGCGTAGCGCTTTGACCACAAAATTAACCGCGTCAGCTGACAGCGCTTCCTTTGACGTTAGACTAATCTTTCCCCTGGGCTACGTTGCTTTCTAACGATACTTGTTAGTGGGTCACACGTTTCCAATTAGCATTAAGATTTACGTATCCCTATACGACCCCGACTTAAAAATAAAGTACTATTTTGGCCTAAGTGCCAGAGCATTTCCCCTAGCGGTGGGTATAAGTATCGATGCAATATGCCGATGTTGCAACGATTATTTTCAGTTAACTCGTAAACTCGGCTGACAGTTTATTAATTTAGACCAATGCATTTTATGGTTATTAATTTAATTCAATGGCATTTCAGTTTATTCATTTAGGCAAATGCAATTCGTGGATTAAATAAATTACTTTTCAACGTAACCCACGTTTTGATTGAATATAAATAATAGGTAATTATATTTAAAAAACAATATATTCGTTCGAGCTTTGAGAAACATGAAGGTCACTTCAGAGCCAATCTATGTGACGTTTTCGTAATTAATACATCAGAAGCATCATTCTCGAAACGATACATGTACGTGGATGTAAGTGTCAAAATAATTCCATCGTGTCATCAAGTGCATTGCCTATTTATGTTTCGTGTCACATTCGTTATTCTTTCGATATGTCATGTACAGAATTTTCTTTCTTCTTCTATATTCCAGTATGTGACCTCGGCCCTTCGAAGAGGATGGGAAGGTGGGAAAGAAAAAAGGGAACCTCCGCCCACCCCTTCCCTCACCCTGCGCAACGCCACTCAATCCTCGTCGGGTCGCGAGCGTGATAACTTTTTCCTTCCCTCTTTCCCAGAACAGCGTGTACGCCCGAATTTATGCTGGGCCGAGAATTAATGTGTGACAGATTTGTAGTTATTACCAAAGCGGTGAGCCGAGCACGCCCCCCTCCCCTCCCTCCCAACCTCTCCACATCCCCTCCGACCGTCTCTCTACCATTGGACTGTAACTGGAGTAGGATCGTCGTAGCTTTGCAACGTCGTCAGGCAAGTGGGGAAAGCAAAGGGTAGATGGCTAGGAAAGGGTGCGCAAGACGAGTGTAGCTTCGTGCTCTGGCTGTTTTGCACAGTCACTAATTCGGTGTCTGCGACCTCCGAGGCACGAGAAGAAAGTACGCAAAGGAGGTAGACGTCGAAAGTAACAAGGAGATTTAATACACTACAATTTAAAACCTTGCGCAGGACTTTTGAATTCGTTTTCCGGGGAACAATCTAACCTCTGAGCACATACCCCGTTAATATTTGAACAGAGAACTTTGAGCTATAACTTTCGTTTGCAGTTAACGCGGTTCAACCATTTCGAAAATGACCCAAGACTTTTTTATCAATACTAACGTACCAATATTGCACGAATTTGTTATCGTTATTAAATTCAAATGATCGTTTGCCAAAATACAAAAATCTTATTGTATTTTGATTTATATTGTTTACATTATTCTATGTAGAATCTAGATCATAACATTTGTCAGGAAACTATGAGGGTAACTTTACTCCTTAATCGTATAAGTTATTTATGGCGTGTATACTAATGAGAATAGTTATGGCGTTACTAATATACTATTGACAAGGTATGACGTCAGTCTCGGATATGATATTGCAAACAGTAACAGTATTGATTAATACGACAATGAAATAAATCGCCACTAAGAAAACCCACACCGATAATCGTTGGTACTCGCGGATACTCGGAGTATCCTGACGAGTACGAGCAGAACTACGAACTGCTGATCGAAGGGAGGCGCTAACATCGCAGTAGCCGACTACTAATAATAATACAACATATATGATAACCCGTCGATTAGTAAGTACTTGTAAAATGTACACAAGTTTGCTGCAATGTATAAAGGTATTTTTTTTTTAATTTGTACGAGCTCGGATGTACGACGGATTTGTAGGAAATGTAACTCGCTATGCCCCACTCTCCGCGATGTGCGCGAAACCAAGGAAGGGGAAGATGAAGTGAAAAGGGCCAGCGGGGTACGAATCGTTCGATCGAGGGGTTGAGGAGCGAGATGCCGTGGCACTCGGGCCACGCGGAGCATTCAAGGCGGCTATGGCCGCGGAAGTGAGCCCATTACTTATTATAACTGCCTGAGCGCGAGTGGACGAGTGCAAGCGAAAGAGCGAACGACCGAGAAGTACCTGTCAGGCATCCATCATCGTGACAAATGGCTTCCCTGCCAATAACATACACCGTCATCGCCAACTTTCTACCCGGCGCAGTCTTCCGCCTTGTGCCTCCTGCTCTGCTCTAAAAGTGAGCTTGTTACAAACCCCGCTTCCACCCGTACTTTCATCTCCACCGCGCTGACCAATTTCATCTTTACTAATATTTTTCTCACATCGCGCGATTATGAATTTTGGTTAGTTTATTGCAAAACTAGAGCGCTCGTGCTAATATTTAGAGAAGTACAGGAGGACTGCAAACAGTACCTACTTATTCGAACGGTCTTTGAGGATTTAATATACCAGAAAAAGAAAGAAAACAGAGTTCTTCGAGTCCTCTCGGTCAATTTTTTTGTACACGAAAGAGACTTTTTTCTTTGGTACGTAGCATAGATCAGTAGATATGCATAAAAGCATTAAAATTTCTTGCGCTACTGCGCGAGACGCCAATTTTTTACTAAGTTCCTTTTGCCGTACGAGTCTAGAATCACGAAGTGTGCATAGCAGGATGTATAATATTTTCGTTTCTCCCTCATTGTGAATGCGTGTATAGAAATCGGTAGAAGGAACAATAGCGATTCGACTTGTGTTAGGGATCGATACTCGTAAAACATTTCGGCACGGTTATGTTTCATCCGTATTTCTCAGTCTCTCTAGAACTCTTCGCTCCCCTTCTACTTCCTGCGCGCCGGCTTTTTTCCGCATCTCCGTGATCGATCGCTGCTTCTCTCTCTTTCATCCTCCCCCACTCATTCTTTCTCCCTCATTTCTTACATCGCCTGCCCGTCGTATCTTCAACGAACGAGCGAAAGCCGTATCACCAACTTATTTACGATGCTCGTAAGCCTCGATCGTAAGACTCTCGGCATAGATAGCGATACTCTTTGGCTTTCCTTTTCAGTCTTTCTCCTTTTTTACCATCTCCGCATTGCCTCGTCGTCGTTTTCGTTCCACGTCTCTTTCTCTCTCCTTCCTGCCGCTCTATGTCTCTTTCTCTTTCTTTTCATATTCTCATTCTCATCTTCCTTCGTAGAGAACTGATGTTCACTCGAACCAACCATCTTAGAAGAAGGTGGGACTTTGTCGCTTCGACTTAAATTCACGATTTTCAAAATGAGCTTCGAATCTTTCATCCCAATGCATGATCGCATAAAGATTATATTTTCGAATATTGGATATGAGTCTCCAAGAAAAATCTTCGCACTGGCGATCGATAAAAATGGAACGAATGGAACAATGACTTGTGTTATTATTTAATTCGACGTCTACAGAATAAGGTAATAAAAATTGTTAAATATAATAACGACTTGTAGTGAAATATACTAAATGTCATGTCATGTGAATGGCTTTAACATTACTTTTGTCTAAAATCGTATAAAAAAAGGGATGCTGATTAATGTTAAATCAATATTTTTTCAACGTAAGGAAAAACATATTATGCACATGGCTATTATAAGCCCCCCCCCCCCCCACCATCTTTTCACACTGCTGTACCACTTCTTTCTAGAAAGATCGCCTTAGCACGATATATATATATATATATATATATATATATATAAACACGCGTAAAGTCCATAATACTTCTATTAAGTGCGACATGAGTTTTTGCACGATATAGCCCACGCATGTGTGAACTAGTCTTGCGAGTAGCAACTCCAATTTGGATTGAAATGAAATCAATGAATGGAAGTGCTATCCGATTAGAGTAGACGAAACTAAGTCCATTCGACTAAAGGTAAAATCACGAGTGCTATAATCGATGAGCATGTTTTTCTAATTAATCGTGCGTTTGCTACGAGCATCGCAACCCTAGCACAGATCGACTATACCATAATTCTATAATGTTTCATTCGAGTAACGTGAGCCAAGTAAGACCGAGGAGGCACTCAAAGTTCCATTGGAACTCTATACATATGTATACATAGGTAGCTTCTAGGCACAGTATTCCGTAGGTATATCCTCCATGCACGGCAAGTCAGGGAGCGAGCTAACCATAGAGGCAGCGCGGTTGCCGGTCAGAGAGCGGGGCATATGGCTGCTCGTATCTATGTAGCCAGGCGGACAGCTGGAGTGACTCATGGCGGATTACAGTGATTGCTTGTTTATGGTCATTAACATCCTCGTGGTCCTATAACTACTCGCCGTCTGTCGGTGTCCTATCCCATCAGTACTATATTCTAGCCGAGCCGGGCCATACCCTGTGCTATACATTACTCCTGGGGTGTACGTAAACGATAGGGGATTGGAAATACTGATTCGGTCCTTCGATGATGTAGAGTTTCAAGTGCCTCGCACACTTGCAAATAAAGACAGCTCGTGTTTCGCGAATTATCATGATATACAATGAGTACATAATAAAAACATGGGTCGGGAGGGAAAACGCGTATGTGCGTACACTTATTATATATAGGAAATGGGATATATATGTGTATGTTTGTGTGTATGTAGTTAATCTATTTGAGCCATTCATGTAAAATGAGTTCATTGGGATGCACGGGGGTGGAGGTGAAGGATCGAGGTACGATTAATGTGACCGATGACCAATTGATCTTCGCAATCCCCGAGTGATCTCATAATATATGCGAACAAGCCGTGTGAGAAGCGCGTGCACCTGGCCAATTGCACGATCGAGCCGTCCATACGGCAGTCATTCACTCCACTTGCATAGAGTAAGCGGGCTAGCATTTAACGTTGCTGATTGATGAAAACGGGCCTTCTAGAGCAACGTCTGCTGGTCCACCACCGGCAATTATACCTAACTACGCACACTACGGTCCGGCACATAGATCGCCGTGGTCGAGGCGAGGCTAGGTCGTTCAATCTGGTGCTCCGCACCACTCTCACTATTCGCTTGCCGCGCTCACTTGCTTCCCATTTGTACCTAACGGGAGTAACACCAACACCAAGTTCCGGGGATGCGTAACTCCGATGGTATTGAGTGGGAAGGCTGTTCGCTGCACCGACACTCCGACAACAGCGACCACCCCTCAGCTATGCAGGGTTGCCTATCACACGGCACATACTCCGACAATAATATGCGAGTGTATACACGCTTGTAGATACAACGTATGGGGCGTTTCAGCACGAATCGACAAGTTGACCATCATTGCCCGCGTCAAGTCTTTCTCTTCTTTTATTTTTGCATACAATCTTGAAGGGATGGGGCGTTGGTGCACTGCTCTATCAATTTAATCAACTGGATTATATTAATGCATGATTTTGTATATGTTATTTTTCAGAAACAGCATGCTGGATACAATTTCGATATATATCAACACACCAACATCCTGTATGAACTATAAATGTATGCATGTGTCAAGTATGGATGTTTTTGAAAATCTAGTTGTAACGGCCAGGGCTTAACCCTTAGATTAGAGCTCCGTTGGCTCCACTACGGAGCCATCCGTTATTTGTTCCGTAACTCATACGGAGTGCTAAGGATTAATAACGTGCAATGGAATAACTCCGTAATTAAAAAAATTTCTAACGATACCCAAAACTTTGTTGCGGTTCTTTCAGATTATTCTTCAACTTTATTTGCTGAAATATCGAAAATAGTGAAATCAACCTCTGGCCAACTCTCGAATGTAACTTATAAATTTACAGATTTAGCATAGATATTCGTTTTTTTTTCAAAATTCTGGAAAAACACGTCGTGCAGTTGTATCTGATCAAATTACATTTCGATTATAGATTGTTGATAATGAATTCAAGTGAGCCCCACCATCGGACATGACATAAAAACGTCAATATTTCAGACATGATTTTTACGAAGGCTTTTACATTTTTTAAATATGTCCAGTCTTTCCCGCGTTAAAATATATTTCTAAAAATCAAAATAACCGTTACATAACTCACGACTGTTGGGAAAAACGTTCAGAAAAAAAAACTTTTTATGCTTGTAGAAACCATCGAAACAATACTGCAGGTCCACGAACGTGCCGATTTGAGCTGGAATGCTCCATATACAAACACACGGAAAGTACGGCTGTGTAGCGCATCGTGAATATCGATATCGTCAACCACCCGCCGCCCCCTGATTGCCTCATTGGATCGCATTATGTCGATGCCATTATCATAATTCAGAGATTTTTTAGGGTCGCCGTACCGCAGAGGAGAGAGCAAGAGGATCGCCACCGACCCACCGCGTTCCGCAGCACTGTTCGAGAACGCTCATAACGCGCGTGGCTATTGCCACTAGCTACGATCCCTGCGATTGTTGGGGGACTAGCGCCACAACTCGACACTGGGCGAGGACTCTAAAATCTACCCCAATCGATGTCGCACCTTCAATTCTTTGCCATATTGTAGAAGTATTCGCGGCAGCATGGATTCTCTGCAGCAACGACATTTAATTCCAACATGATCCGTAGAAATAGAACAATTAAATAATATTCATCGTTTTTTAACCGTGTTGCAAGATCGGTGGATTTATTCGTTGATGAATTTTGAAATACGATCGATTCCAGTTCTTATGGTTATACGCAAAACGTTATAGTTTTTTTTTATCTAAAAATTAATCAACTGTTTTTTCTCAAACGTCTTTACCAAATCTGCAATCATCCTTCCAAGAGAGCCAGTCTTTCGCACTGTTTTCAATCACTGCCAAGACTCTGAAATATCTTCGTTACAACCTTCACTGTCCGTCCTTTTATTCTTTATCATATCAACGAAATAAGGCAAACCATTTTCAGATATCGTTTCGCATTACGTATCCTCGCAGTCTAATATTGTTGCACCCTTATAGCAACACTTTCTCGTTACGTTGTGTTTTAGATACTCCCAATGGCAAGTTTTAGAGACTTCAGACCCGAAAACAACACGAGTATCGTGAAAAATCGCATTACGATGCTCGTTGCACTTTATTTCTGTATGGAGTTACAAGCTTTCTGAGGAGTTAATTTAAGCCTATGACACAGCTACGATGATGTGATGACTTCCAGGAGGTAGGGGTTAGCCCTAACTCTGAGATAACACGTCTACCGATGTGCTCCATACATTCGCATTATATACCTATACATAACGGAATACACGTACGTGCTATAGGAGGAGTAACGCTGTATAATATGATAATAACACCCACTGTGTGGTAGATAGGTATAATTGTCGAGCATAACTCAGGGCGGAGCGACCTGAACGTCCGTGATGTACGCCTCGGTAAAGCTGCTTGCCGGCGCCCTCTACTCTACAAGCGGCGGCGGCTATGGGTACTATAGTTATTTAGGTACACTATGTCCAGGACCGTACAAGTGCGCTGCTGCCCGACTACCAATTCTATGTGAAAAGCTGTATGCGAGAATCGTGTATTGTGAATGGGAGAAGGACTCCGAAACTCCCCTCCTTCTACTCGTACGCTTGGTGCGACTCTTATTCTTAATTTATTGATATAATCAGCTCAGCTTTGTTAAACAGACATAATAACACTAGCGAAAGTCGGGATTACTCTCACGCCCTCGTACCTCTTGAAGCTATTGCCATACGGCTTCGTCCTTGAAACCACGGGTCTTAATTAGACGAGCAACCTCCAGAGATGGAATGGTGCTGGGATTATTAGCTTTTATTTTCCAAATTTATCATCTATTTCTCGAATACGCTCTGCGATAAATGTAAAAAACGAGACTCAGTTATACGGGCATCGGATTCGGCTACGACTTGTCACAGGACCAGGACAAGTCTTTTTAGGGATGGCGAAAAGGGGGGCATAACGAGGACGTAAGGTACAACGCAGTCACCCACACACACCCACACATACGTAACCAGAGATGTTAGCAGCGTCACGTATGTTTAAAGAATCAACTATTTTCAGTCGTCGCTTAGTGCGGAAGTGACGGAAGGCGAGGTGCAGGTATTCATTTTTTCGAAAGTAATTTTTGTCGCATGTTCATCTAATTTTGGACAGTTACGAAAACGCTTGTGAAAAGCTATGTTGTTATAGTTATCAAATCATTATTTTTGTAGTTTTTATATAAACATTGCCTATTGATATGCTTTAATGAAAATTACTGTATTACAGTTTGTTTTTGTTATGAATCTCTGTAAATTTGAATTAGTGTAATTTCACTAAATTTTAGTCATATTTTATTAATCCATTTAGCGAAAAGTGAGTCACTAATGATTAGTGCAGAATTACTAATTCAATTAGTCAAAATTGATAGCTATGAAAATTAGTAACATTCAACTACACAATTAGTGATCAGCACAGCTGATACGTTCACGTACCAGGCGATTGTAATTCTTCGCGCGAATGACATGTAATAATCTCATATGTATCGACAAGAAAACGAAACGTTCGTACACTCCTTGCTTTTCCTCCTAAAACTTTTATAAAATAAGATTCGCCGTTTCGCATTGCGCATGAACTCATTGACATGAGAAAATGACGCCTCGGACATCACAATGGCAGAACAAAGGAAGTTACCAGCTCGGGACCTGGCGCCTGTGATTCGTCGATCGCTGAGTCCTGTACTAATTGATTAGTGATCGTCTAATATCACTAATGAATTAGTAAACTGTATTGACTAAATAATAGTCAATCGTATTACTAATTTGCTTTAGTAAGCCTAATTTACTATTTTGTTTACTATTCTATCAGTGAAACGATGCGCTTATCACTATTTCATTAGTAGAACATGCATTTACTAATTGAATTAGTCAACTTTTCACTAATTCGGATTTAGAGAGATCATAATAAACAATAATAGGTAGATATTGGGGTAGAACTTGGACATGATTTCGGTTCAAGACGGGGTACATGACATTGCCCCGTCCCCGCCGTGCCCCGTTAGTAATAAGCACATTATGATTTCTTAATTAATTTTTTTCTGTTTTAATTAGAAAAAATGGTATAGACGTATCAGAAAAAAATACGAGATGCAGATACCATGAAAAAGACTATTGATGTTGTGTTAAGTAGCAATTAAACTATATGGAGTTCCACAGACCACATTAGAGGGTCATGTGAGGAAAATCGAGAAGGGAGAACTTTCTTTTGTCTTCTCTGCAGAATACTTCAAACCCGCGTTTTCCCAACAAGATGAAGAAAAACTTGTAAAATATCTCAAACATATGAAAAAATACATTAACTACCCTCGCATTAGGCAAGATAATAGCAGAACAGTTAGTAGAAAAGAACGGTAGGAAACATCATATTAGCTGTGAAAAGGAGATGACTGGTGTGCATTCGATGAAAGTGGGCAAAAGGAAAACCCCTAGTTCTGACATCGACATCATATAAAAATAAGCTGGAATAGCTCAACAAGACCAGAAAGTGTGCTGCTCCGGATGATCCTCGTATAAAGAAAAACGCTATAAAGCAAAACACCCAAAAGAAACACCCAAAACACCCATAAGAGCAATCAAACCATATGTCTATACTGTATTGATAAAAATAATATATTGTTGAAATCATCGGAAGACTGGCTTGCCTGCCAGCTATGTGACCACTTGTCACTAGAGTCGTAACGAGGGTATGAAGCGCCCGTGACAAGTGTCTATCTTGCACCTGCCCGTAACACAATAACGAAAGTTAAATTAAAAATTTTAATGTAACAAGTGAATTTTCACGAAACGGGATATATTAACTGCTATTAACCTAAATAAAAAGAATGTTTTATTCATATTCAATGATGACAAAATAAAAGAAAAACAAAACATAGGAATGTGTTAAAATAATACATTAAGAACAAAACAATTCAGGATTTTTTTTTCGACTATTAGGGAGATTATGGTGAGCCGAAGCAGAAACAATATACATTTTTCACCGTAATTTCACGAGAAAAAACGTCAATACAAAATCAATCAAGTTGTTGCAAAAGTCCTACATGACATTGTAGCGATATGATCGGGGATGCCGCTGGTCCAAAATAAGAGCGTGTCGCGCGTAAGGACTCCGCCGAAATTTTTGCTACGTCGTCATTTTTTAATATTATAAATTGAAATTTATTTGCGGCATTTTTAACACCGTTCGAACTTTGTGTCGAAACATGAACATATTTCGTTTTGTATTTTCCAGTTCATGAATTTTGTAAAAATATATCTATTTTGTAGACAGCCAGGGTCGCCGGCTCCTTAACGCAGCAAATGCTCGGCCGGTATGTGAGGTACTCATCACCAGTGTTTTCTGTCAAAAACGAAGACCCGCCAGAAGTCCCACCGTAAGCTCGCACTTAGTACTTACATACGCACCCTTATGCCAACTGAACGAGCGGGCGGGCGGCGCCCCTTACGTACAGCCCAAGTAGAGATCGCTAAAAAAGGTTGAGAATTTCTGAAAGACTAATATTGTCAGGAAAGCTAGGATTCGTCTTAATATTGAAGAAATGCCATGATTGCCTAATCAGCATCTGTAACGAGGGGAAGGGGGGAAGTTTATCCCACAAGAAAGTGGATTTTCGACTTCGCGTGATAAGCTGAAAGGATAAAACCATGGCCAAAAAGAAGGACTTGAAAGTTAAAATAATATACATAGGGCATTCCACGCCGAATTGAACAGTTGCTACAATTTTTTGTTATTTTCTCAATTCTTTTGTGTTTTTCAGTAGCCATCGGAAATCTTCTCGTTGTAAATTTTGAGATTTTTTTGATTATCCGTTCGAAAGATATAAAATTTTCAAAAAATTCTGTTTTTTGGTTATTTACTCATAACTTCTTTAATAATAATCGAAATTGAATCGGTTTCTTTTTTAAATTTTGGTTTTTGTAGTAGGTACTTTAAAAAACACATAGAAAAATTATGTGAGGTGTTTTTGAATATGACTTTTAAGTTTTAAACTTTAAATATTATTTTTGTTAAGGAAATGTATATTTTGATTTTTTCTTAAAATTACTTAGAATTACCGTACATTAAACAGTCATGAATCCTCCGCAGATGGTAGCGCCATGTTGCCGACTAGCTTTAGTCCGGTGACTAACAGCGATTTCGACTATCGGAGATGAACAGTTAACTCGTTCAAAATATAATTACAATTGGCTTAGCTGACGAGGGCTGGCCTTTTATATTGACTTGTCTGTTTCGTTCAAAGGCCGAACCGTTTTGATGGAGATCTTGAAATGTTCTAAGAATCGAGTTTGGCAGTTCCAGTGATTATTTACGATTGTAAAATCATGATTTTATCGAAAGTGACAATAAGAGTCTTAACTCTGGAAACATTACCTTGAAGATGAGTTGTATATTGCTTTCTGCGAAACTGGATATCTTTGTTATACTGCATGTTATTAGGTGTTGGAATTAATTCGTAGCGTTTTACAAAAAACGGCGTAGGTAGTGCAGTATGTCATTGTTACTTACAATAAATGTGTTGATCGTGCAACAGCTATCATTGACCGCTATTTGCTTGACATAACCTCTTTTTTAATCATAAACAACACCACTTTTTAATTGATTGAATGTGTCAAATTTCGTGCCGAATAAAGTATTTTTGCGGGGAGAATTACTTCATTACTTTAATATGAATACAAGTGCTGCTGAAGCTTATCGTATTTTAGTAGAAGTGTATGGTAAACATGCTCTAGCTGGGCAAATGTGTCGGAAGTGGTTTGCACGTTTTAAAACTGATGATTTCGACTTGGATGACAAAGAACGACCTGGTCAGCCAAACAATTATTATGAGTTGATCAAACCAAATGAAACCATAACTGTGGATCGCTACCGACTACAATTGATACGCTTGAGCCGTGCTTTGAAAGAAAAACGGCCGGAATACTCGAAAAGACACGACAAAGTCATTTTGCTGCACGACAATGCTCGTCCGCACGTCGCAAAG
>JAPYZU010000069.1:0-47476 GCA_030523005.1 Tryphoninae sp. B BG-2022a
TATTAAATCGATAAAAATATTCCCAAATAAGCTCTTGTACCGTATCAAAGGTGCACGATTATTATCACCATAATTATTATATAAAGTTTATTCAAAGGGAAGCCTCAAAAAGCATCTTAATACTTATATATACGACTACAGTCAACGGGATTATTGACGACGCACGTTCTGGCCCATAATCTTTTCCGTCGCACGCGGCAGAGACAAAACGATGGAGGGGATTGGGAGGTTATACACGATATAAACGAGATGCAAGCCCGCAGCAAATACCAGTGGGCATGTGGTCGTCGCATGGATGACTCGTAGGTACATTTTACCCATCAAATAGGACACAGGAGCTCGCGTCAATTATTTTATTATTCGTGTAACCGTGGCTCATTTGTGATTCCATGCGTTGGTGTTGAATCGTGTGAATTAGTGGACGTTACAGGTGGTCAGGGTCGACTGTCAAGGCAACCGTCTTGAAACACGCGCAGCTGAAACACACGAAAGTTGTTGCATTAGATCAATTTCTACGACCTCCGATGTCACGTTTCGCTGACATTTTCACAACGCCAAGGAAAAACAAAACAAAAATATAATCGCTATAACATCCCGGATTTTACTCGTCGACTGGCTGTATCATCATAGATTGGAATAAAATTTGCGTTATCACAGTGATTAGGTTAAGAAGGAATACATCAATTTTTCCCAAAAATTGTGAGCTCGCGCGTCAAACCCAGAAAGAAACATGCTGTGTTCAACGGCCATTTTCATCGCGATCAACTTCGGTAAGTCCAAAGTTTATCCCGATAACTTTTCATGACGGACAACTTTTATCGTACTGATTCTTGATGAAAAATCATCAAGCTCTAGCTTCCAGTTTATGAGTCTCAATAATATCTTTTCTTTCTTTAATCGTTGGGCTATCGTGGACTAAATGCAAGAGGAAAATAATAAAGCTCAATCCCGACGTTATGACGATGATAATAATATTATTAATAATAATAATTATTATTATTATTATAAATAATAACAAATGTTTTCCAAGGTTTGCCCACCGAACCGGTTAGGTCTTAGTACCATAAAGTTGCTTCAATATTAATTTGACTTTTTGAAACGTTAAAAAATGAGATGATGGTAGATTTTTGACGCCTATGATAATGCCCGAAATGCCAACATAACGGTGTCCCGAGACCGAGATTGGTAAGCTGCGAACGAAAACACGAACAGAAATCTTTGTTGCCGGTTCTTCATTGGAAGGAAAACAATTTCGTCGACGCAATGAACAGAATTTCTATTTTAATCCAACCACTTTCTAACCGCAATGATTAATAGTGAAATTAAAATTAATGGAAAAAAATGCAGATTTAACCATGACCAATGCTAATTTGTCCATGTAGCCAGAAAAATATCTAGGAGAAAGAAATTTTTTACCACTATAATTGCTAACTTTGCTATTTACGGTTTTTACCGTTTTTCGAGATATCATTCACTCGGAATGAAGAGAGAAAAATACAGTGATCTTATCTCTGTCGATGTTTCCATCGCCCTAAAATGAAACGCGATATCGACGGAGTCGTTGTTAGATCAATAGTTATAACTTCATTTTCCCACTTGAATGTTCTTCTAAACAGCAAAGAAGATAACGCGCTGATATAAAAACCTTGTACAGAGTTCATTGATTTTTTGTTGCGGCTTAATGATCAATTGTCTGAAAGAAAAAAAAAGATTTACAGTTTTTGTTACCGACTGGCATCGTCTTGAGACGATGTGACATGGCCTGCGAGTGCGAGAGGGATAGTGTTAGAGGTGGCCATGATGAATCGAGCGGGACAAAGAGACAGCATAATAGAACGCGTTCTTACTTTTTTGTCTCGTCATCTAAGCTCTCAAATTCCATCGAATATATTTCTTCTTGTATAATCCCTCTATCGTACTTGGATGTAAAATTTCAATAATCAAATTGCCAATTAGATGCCCACGATTGTCGCTCAATTAAATAATGTCCTCGCAAAGTCTTATCTCCCAGTATCTCACCTTGCCTGCATAACAATAATCCTTGATGTCCATATATCTATTACTCGTTCCTCCTGTTTACAGAATTGATAAATATACATCGATCACCCTTGTCGAAACTCGAAAATAACATGGCAAAATGTTTACTAAACGTTTAACCCTTTGAGCCCTAAAGATGCATATATGCGTCAGCCTATGTATCTGTGGACCTCATAAGCTTGAAAGTACTCAGGGCTCAAAGAGTTAACCAATCCGTTCTCAATCTGCGCCAAAGCAAAGATCGATTATTCACCAAAGTCCATTAAATCGATCCACCGAGATTTTTATCATAATTGAACATTTTACCTCGTAACGTTGTAATCGGGATAAAAAGTTTCAAAGTACTCAGCAATAAAGAGGATTTTTCTATCGACTACTTCATTTTTTCCCACGCGTCACAACGATAACGCCCGTGTCGCGTTTTTATAAGTCGAGTGCCCCGACATTGTATGTATACGTCGTCATAGCACGAGTTACTCAGGCTCCGTTGGACTTTGTAACGAGCGAAGGATCCTGCTTCTAGCTCAATCACGAACCGATGAAACGCTTCGGCTCAAAGTTGACGCTCTTGCGAATAACAACGTTAATGTAAATTTTTTGTCTCCTTCCGTTGATATTGAGTTATCTTCTTTATTGTCTCATAACGTTCTCCCGTATCCGCTGCTTATTTTCCATACTTTTGATTCTGGAAAGGAACATTGCCATCGTTTATTGAACGCGTGAATTGCTTATATTATAATATTTTGTTGCTAACGCACGGCTGCGAATGGAGAATAAATCATGCTTAACGATCCCATACTTCGTTCACTCGGTTATTTTACTCACGGAATTATTTGCTTGTCTTCTTCCTCACCGTACAGAAAACCGTTTTGCACACCAGACATTCTTTCGTCAACTCATCCACTTTTTTACTCGTCGACCTTCCCAGCATACTTTATGATCCACGGGTTTGGTTTCTATTACCGGTTTTTATGCTAAAATGAATTTGATCAAAAAAACTGGCACGTCTCGGTCCATCATACTTATGGAGGGATGAATGATTTGCGAGCAGACTTTGGCTTTTATGTTTTGAGATCCTCCACTTGTCCTTCTCCTGGCAGGGACAAAGTCAGTTCCTCTTTCGCATTTATCTCAATCCAGGTATTCTCCTATATATAAAACAATAATAAGATGTATATAAAGTAATTTTCGAGACACGAATTAAGTTCGTATAAATAGAGTTTCAGGAATAATACATAGCTCGTAGCACTTTTATAATGAGAATGCAAGAATTTTATTGCGAAATTAATTTGCAATGCAACGAATCGATAAGTGTAATGCAGTTTCCTGGAGCTTGTCTAGAGGAGGAAGACGTTGCGGTTATAAAAGAGCGAACGTAAATTTGCATCGACGCTTATACGAGATACGAGATCAGTTTAGCGTTGAACGAGAATAAACATCAGGTATAATTCCAATCAAAGCTAAATTGGTCCTTTGTTTTTTATCGGATCTCCAGAATTTGAGTGTCTCTCGATACGATAAAAGTCTGATAAGAGTTATCCACATTAAACTCGATATAGTAATTATATTTTTACAATATTATCAAAAGTTTATCGAAGAATCAATTCCAAGAGGAAAATTGATCAAAGGTTCTACTGAGCACTGATAACTTTTTATTCCCTGTACGTTTCAATCTGATTTAACGTCTGAATTTTATAAGAATTTCATCCGTGTATCGAAGTTTGATATTTATTAAAGAATTGTCGAATGTTATCTTCGAATCGTGAACGTAAAGAGTTTTGTAACTAGGGTAGAGAAGCTATAAAAAGTATTGGGCAAACTAGGTCATTTAGAATTTTATTGATTAGAAAAAGACCTCGAGATCTTAAATATTTATCGGGGATAGTTACTTGGCAATGAAAAAGAAACTTTTGCTCAACTACATTGTTTATACTATAATTTTTCCTACGAGTTCTCGTCTACTCTTCTCTTTGTTCAATTTCATTCAATCCAAATATTAATCTGTATCGCTTGGAGATAAAGAGTGAAGAAAATCTATTATATCCAAAGTATCTGAAATATTTGGTATTTGGAAACATTCTGCATGATAGAAAGATACACTTGTAAAACTAGTCAATGGATAACCTTGGAACTTTGAAAATAAAATATAAATTGGCTACAGAATTATCTGCAATTATTGTCAATTTTCCTGTAATCATTGACCGAGGTGTAATCACATAGCTAATCAACCACAGGTGCAAATTACAGTGTTAATTTCAGCTGTTGGAGATCCTAACAAGTTTCCTGATAAAATTTGAGCAAAACGTCAATATGATTAAAATAGAAATTGTTATCCAAGCTCGGGCATAGCTGTAATAATTCTTGGAAACATTATAAGCATTGGCCTGATCCTAACTCTGTATACTGTAAACGACAAATTGGTACTTTTTTTAGCAGTCATAGCCAGCTCCCAGGGCCAAGTGACAAACGCCCCATCTGCCGAGGACGTTTTGCACAGAGCCGCCGAGGTGGCAAACATTCCGGGTCTGAACACATCAGCCATATCGATTGAAGAGGCCAAATCCGTGTTTGAGAGAAAATGCGAAGCAAACGGTGGTAAAGAAGCCTTTGCGAAGGCTGAGAATGCTGCTAGAGAGATAGAAAGATGTAGCCGAGATTTGGTCAACATTACTGTACTTCAAGAAGAGGTCGAAAATGCAAAACCAACGGGAGACGTTGATGTAGTATTCAGGAAATACTGTAACAAGAGCCCTAAATTGAAGAGCTGTGTGAAGAATTTCACGGATTCAGTTGGAGTATGCTTCACATCTAAAGAACGTGAAAACATGAGAATCATACAGAATATAACGGATTCTTTGTTGAACTTCGTTTGCTTTAAGGAAGGCGATCGTATTGCTCGTTAGTAACAACATTTGTATCCCATAATTTTATAAAACCCTTTAACTATTACGTTTTAAACAAATTTATTTGGGTTTGACGATATTAGTGCACTTATTCAAAAAGTCTTTTAGGGATTAATAGATTCCTGTTTGCTTCAATGCCATGACCTTAATTTTTGGAAGATATTACATATATAAATTTTGAGAAATTATGGAAAATATATTTATAGGAGAAGCTAAAATAAATTCTAACGAAGCAAAAATACTATGAATTAAGTATCGAAAGATTTTGATGGACTTTTGAAAATGTGCATAGATGTTTGACTTTAGTTCATCAGCGATTTGACCATTACTTTATAAATGTAGTTTCTTCTAATTTTAATCGAAAGTGATTGTGTATTAATAATCGTACAATTGTTGCAGTATTCATATCAGCGGGCGGTCCAGAATGCCTTATGTCAAGACAACCAGCGATAAACGATTGCTTAAACTCAACTTTTGGCAGTTATTTACCTGCCGAAGGATTAACTACTCCATCTGTTAATGGTCTTGACAATTTCCCATTGCTATTGCTCACCACCAAGGAATGCAAGTGAGTTACAGTTCTTTTTTTCGATGATTTTGCAATTTTGTTAAAATCCTCATAAACAATACCAACTTTTTTCTCCTACCAGTGATATAAGGACTCTACAAACTTGCATTGTTGCGGATCTGGAAAAATCCTGCCCCGACCCAACACCTGGAAATATCGTCGATGCGTTATTCAACTTCATCAAGAAAGTGACACCATGTGATAATCTATTATCGAATATTCGAGCCGATTCTTCTATTGGAGAGCGAGACATGTCATCATCAGCAATCGTTGTGGGAGCTCAGTATATGATGATTGCTTTGTTAGGATTCTTAACTTCACGATTTTTCTAAAGAGACTTGTCGTATTTTAACAAAAACAAAGTGCTCGATACAATGAAAGTTCGATTTCACTCTGATCTACAAGATAACAATGCCAAATTACGAGTGTTTGTGACAAATGAACAAGCGATTTTATCTACCAAATAAAATAATGTTTTTTCATATGGAAACAACATACTGTTGAACGGTGCAAGCTTCGTACTTGATCAACGTATTATACGTTTGCAAATATTAATGTGTATGAAAATATACATTCCTGACAAGACAATTTTCTATGCGGCTGTTCAAGACAGCATTGTCCCTTCCGTTATCACCGCGTTATTCATTTATGAGGTGATGTAATTGTGAATATTGTTAGTGAAAAATGTGATATGAATTTGTACCTTTGCTCACCTACGAATATACGAAATTTTACAATGTAACGAAAAGCTTTTGGGACTTTTCTCACATAATACAATAATTACTCAAACTAAATATCTACAACAATGGTGTTTAACTATCAAGATTTGTACGGTCAATATAAGCTACCGCTCTTATCATTGTGGAAATATTGATGGCATACCTAGAACTCGAGCAGTTTGGGTCTTTCTAAAATTCTTAAGTTTATACTAATGGAACAATATTTTATCACCAATCATGTTAGAACATTAAAAACCTTAGGTTCCGCTGATTTTTTAGTTTTCTATAGGATCCTTCATGGCGTAGTTAGAGTATTCTTATGTACAACATTATTTGTTAATGTGGAGTCCTGCAGCCGATGTGCCAAAGTATATCTTAGGTCTTGGGTGTTTATGGTTTGTATATACATAAATTGCGCAGAGATCATATCAACTATAAATACAGTCTTCTTGGAAAGTAAATTATTAGTTTACCTATTGAACTCAAAATTCAAAGTTTCGCAATATATTCAAAACCCTTATTTTAAACTTTCCTAACAATTGGCACCCTTTTATGTAGAAAGATCATGAATCGGCCACCACGGATACAGATATGAGAGTTCGACTCTTATTATCCCATCGAGATTATCACGAGCTTTAACCCTTTGCCTGTCGCTTTGAGCTCTAACCCATATATGCGTCCTTAGAGCTCAAAGGTTAAATTAACCGCTAAGATACTTTGCAATCTTTCCAACATTTCCTGCGATCTATGTTGATCGGCAGACTTCATTAATCTCCAAAATACTCCAAAAGTACTCAGATTGTGACTACTATGAAGTCTGAATAAGGACACCGAACTCTGTAATGCTCAGGTGGTCACACTAGTGTGCCACCTAGTAATTCGGATGGCGCCGATGGCGGCGCTGCTGTCAGACACAGCCAAATCAACAGCACACAAAAATTGTGTGTCTGATTCATGTAAACACGACCAACACACGCTGAAAAACAGCGTATCCTTGCCGACAGCGCTGCGAGTGGTCAGAAGTTAAACCAGTTGAGAACCGAAAAGCGTGACCCTCTTTTTGGCGGCAACGTATTGTGTTCGGTTTCCCTGTACAGACGCCATAGTGGCTAACAGGGAGGTGGCTACTCTCTGCTTGTGTTTTACACTATCTCTGAGGGAGATCATCGGCGTCGCTTGACAAAAGTTGAAACCTCAAGAGTTGATCCTGCGACATCTGAGCGGCCAAAGGGTGAACTGTTTTGTACCCATGGGAAATTGGCTCCGGTATTGTGATCAAATATGTGGCGACAAGAACATATATGTATAATCTAGCGATTCGTAGACGCCGCTTGGTGTCTACGATGTTTTATCGAAATTCTACTCATCGTATCGGCATTTTTTTTTTTGACGTAACAAATACATCCAAACGAAGGGTGTGTCGAGAAAAATATGTTTGAAGGTAAAAAAAACGTGGTCAAATTTGTAACAAAATTTTAAAACCATGTCAGAAAATTCTGAAACATAATATCGAAAAAATGGCTGACACATTGTTTATAACACTTTAATATACACACACAACTAAAATGATCAAAATCGAACCTACGGTTCCTGAGAAAAGGTACATTAAAATCAGGCGTTTTTTCGAACCAATGTTTTTTGACTTTCAATTAGACCCAAAATTTGTCTATTTCCAATATCCTCTAAAACCCTACACAGGATTATCAATGAACTCTTTCTGAACAAAACTATAAAAAGTCGTCGAAAAATGGTGTATAGTTTTGACGAATGTCAATTTGAAGCAGATTATATAGGGGCTTCCGGATATATCGAACCTCCTTACGATATTCTGAAGCGTCAATGAGTGCAAGCCCAGATGGAAATTGATTAAACAATACCATTTTATAAAATACCCAAGCTCATGGGATGTTAACTTAATATGTGCATACTATAATTTGTTAAACTTATACGAAAACTTTCGACGCATAGGAATTTAATTTTTATAAAAGCTTTGTTACCGACTAAGTAGTAAAAATCCGTCGTGCGACAAGCTTCCGCCACTGACCGCTTGGAGTAGTCGTTTGAACTGTTCTGGTCTAACTTCACAGAGCTAAATCCTCTTATAAGAAGTGTCTTGTCTATGGTTGAGGCACTTACAAATAAATACTAATTTTCACCAGTTGTTGGACAGTTGAATTGATTTGAATAACATTTACCTATGTAGTCTTTTACTTAACGTTCATGAGAAAAGTTACATTTTTTATGACTCTTGTTTAATAAAGCGGCGCCTATCAACTTGCCAAGTGGCAACTAGGCAAATCCGCTATAGACAGCTGTCAATTCTATAAAAAAAAATTATTAAAACCGAGTAATACTCAAATGCCGGAGTGAAACCAGTAACGTGTCCGGTGAAAGGTCAACCCCAAAAGGAAAAACAAGAAACATGTTTATCGATAAAAAGTGTAAACGACAGCATGAAACACATGCCTTTTGACGGATTAATAGATTGTGTGAAAGTTAGTGCTCGTGTCTCTCTATTACCACATAGAATCGGAAAAAAACAATGATGTTTCAATACATTTGAAATCGAACTGAGTTACATGAAAACATGAATAGAAGGTGATACTTTGAATACCGTGTTATTTCAACAAGTAGGAAATAAATTTTATGGGTCATGGATGACATTAACCCATTGAGCACAAGTTATGTGCAACCACTCGATCCAGCATCACCGTTTTTATATGACCACCGGGTTAAACATTATAATACACCTCGGATAAGAGAGGATGTCGTTTTATTAGCTTCGGATAAAAAAGACGGATTGCTCAATCCAAGAGCACTGTTGTTCCTAACATTATGGTACTTCTTTAGTGGATGTACGCTCTTTCTCAACAAATACATTCTCTCATATATGGAAGGGGATCCAACTATACTTGGTAAAAACCATTTAACATAGCTTTGACAATGAGAGGTGGTCAATTTGTTCTCAATGTTAAATGAATGTATAGCGTTACAATCCGATTCATATTTTTAGGTGCATGTCAAATGCTTATGACAGCAATATGTGGTTTTATACAGATGTACTTTCCCTGTGGCATGTACAAAGCAAGTACGAGATTGGTAAGACCACCCGGTTTTTACAAGCACATGATGCTTGTTGGTTGCACCCGATTTGCAACTGTTGTATTGGGACTGGTAGCACTGAATTATGTTGCCGTAAGTTTTACGGAAACCATAAAAAGCAGCGCGCCATTGTTTACAGTTCTTATTAGTAGATATTTATTAGGTGAGATCAACACTTTTATACTCTATTTATTATTTAAGATTACTACTCCAGACATGAAAGTAGCCACATAATGTAGAATAAACATATTGGGAGCTTATTTATTTTTTCAAGCCACCATTTAACCCTTTGCAGTTGGCAGATTTCACTTTTGGAAGTACCAGCAGGTCGAAGCAAATCTAGCGTTTCACAGTTAATTTTCTGTACACGAGTTAAAGTCAACATATGGATAGTCTACGACGATTAAAAAAGGTCCCTGCTACAGGGACATCGGCTTCTACGTCGATTTACAAATGTCCCTGCTACAGGGACACCGACCGCAAAGGGTTAACACCCAACTCGAAGACCAAATCGTTTGAGTGTCCTTCTTTTCACTGTATTTGTCGAGGGTCAGGATTCAAATATTGTGAACGCGGAATTCTTTGAAATTTTCTCTCAAAAATGTCAAACAAATTTTAGATTAAAAGGTTTAAATCTGTGGCAAGACTTATATTTTCAAATATCAGCAAAATAAACCATGATGTGTGATAGTGAACATCTCAAACTTAAAGTCGCTTCAAAAGTCCTGATTCTTTCTGCCAAGATATTAGTTCTAATATCAAAATTTGTGAAAGATATGTAATTGCAAGATATTGGGTATTATAACAACTATAATTTTATTGTTGCCAATTCAGTTAAAAAGTATGACTCGGTGTATAATACATGTTATTTCAAAGACAACATGGAAAATGTAATATACAAAAATAGCAGTCTTTAGCTTACCTAAAGATTTCCTACTAAGTTAAATGAATCTCTGATGAGTGTAAAAAAGTAGGAAACATGTTTTCCAAATAGTTTTCTTAAAAGTAACTAATACTTGGACAAAAAGGAAAAATTCATGTTTTTTGTTGATAAACCCTCTTGAGCCCTAAGATTTTCCTATTCTCCCACATGTTGGAAAAATTAATTATAGACTTTACTATGGATCAGTGATGGCTCGTTATTGATGTGATCATGCAATTTTAATTACAAACTATTTGTTGTGTTACAGGAGAATACACTGGCCTGTATGTAAATTTATCCCTCATTCCTGTAATGGGTGGTCTAGCTCTTTGCTCTGCTAATGAGTTGAGTTTTGACTTTAGAGGATTTGTCGCTGCAATGGCGACGAACGTTACTGAATGTATGCAGAATGTTTATTCAAAAATGTTGATCAGTGGGGACAATTTCAAATACACGTAAATATGATTATAACAATTTTTAAACAATTTTAACACTAGGTGTAGACTATCCAGGGAATTATAGATCTTTTATGAATGAACTCAATTACAATATTAACTTAAATATATACCGAATTCTCTAAAAGTAATTGATTCATTTCACTTTTTTTATAGAGGAAGCATATTTTCCAGGCATAAATTGGAGAACACTTGCTTTTTAACTTGAACAGCTTAATTCAACTATGTTTATTGAAGAACAGTCATAATTTTATCTCATTTCACATGCAGTTCAAATAATAGTTCAGAAACGGCCGCTGGTAGCGTTCAAGTCTGATTTTGACGCTTGCAGCACCCTCTGCTATAAAAGTTGTTAAACACATTTCGATATATTCAATATTTGATTCCCTCGCAATTCGATATAGTTTTTTGTTTTTAGGACATTCGACAAAAAGTTGTTTCTTTCGTAAAATATGGATTTGAAAATTTGGATGGTTTGAAAAATTGTTCAAACATTGAAAATTAATGAAAGTTACCCACATTACAAAGTTATGGGGAAGGAAAAAAGTGTAGTTTTTACACTCATTATTTTGTTCGAAAGTTTTTTACTTCGCAAACGCCATCCTCTATAGTGAATGTGAATAATAATAATTTCGAAGAAACATGCAATACGAATTTGAAGCACTTTATCAGATTTTTCAAATAGTTCCCTATCAGCTTGTTTCTATGCAAGATTTAATAATCTGTTATATGTAAATATATTTTTGCAGGCCTGCCGAGCTCCAATTTTATACAAGCCTAGCGTCGGTCGTCGTACAGATACCAGTGTCGATATTGCTAGTCGATCTTCATACGTTTCAGGAAACATTCAGCTTGAAGCTTCTTTCCGTATTTCTTCTGAACGGAGTATTTTTTCATTTCCAAAGCATTACTGCTTATGTACTTATGGATTACATCAGTCCGGTCACTCATAGGTATGCACAAATTTGTAAACATTAATCTTCCAAACTTCACAAATTTTGCATGCTCTTTTCATCCCTATTTAAGGCTATTTAGAAGCGGCCTTTAGAAACGTGAAAAATAGGTATTTTTGGACAATTTTTTTAGACGGGAAAAAATTATTCAATAATTTTCTAATTTTAACATAATTTTATTCAAGCATTCAAGGTGAGAAACAATTTTTTTTTGTTGCGATAATTCACAAAATGGCGACGTTATTAAGGGTCTTCGGACGCCTGTTGCAAAAATTAAAATTGACTCTCTGCTTGCACACAGAACAAATTAAAATGTCTGATAGAGCCGTGAATACTGTCAAAAACTCAATAATCCTGTACGCAGCCTTGAGTTTTTTAGCACTTGCACTAATATCTTCGCTTGTACTCGGCCCGAAATGCTCCCCGCTCGCATCAGTGAACTGTTTTCCTTGAAATCTTTTTTTCCTCGCACATTTTCGAACTATGCCGCCTCGAGTTCCTTTCGGATAGTTTGGCATTTTATTTTCGCAAACACAACCGTTCGTGACAAAATTTTAAATGAAACTGAATCTGTTTTTCGAGCAACGTTTCGTTCCGTATACCTACCGTTTCGCGCTACATAGATATATCTACGAGTATAATTTCCCCTCTATAAAATTTCTTTCGAAACATCTGCCTGGTCAAAAAAAAAGGTAAATAAGGGAGCATTGTGAGGTAAAGGTTGCTCTGCCTCTAACGGTCCGAGCGCCCGACTCGCTACCTGACCGGAAGCTGTCGCTCCGCTCTTCACTATATGCGATAACTCCGCAAATCTTCATTATTTCGGGTTTTCATTGGTCAATATATTCTTTGGGTATCATACTTTCGAAATATGTAAAAAAAAATTGATTTTTTTTAAATTCTAAAGGGATTTCTGGCCTTAAGTTCTGATGAAGTAACTTTGATATTTTAACTAATGCAATGAAAAACTTTCAATCGTGGATGCATTGATTTCATATATCACAAATGTTGAAGAGCTTAAACTCTCTAATTTTTTTGAAACTATATTTATCACAGAAAATTAACAATTCATGTGAAAATAAAACTTCAAATGTCTGTATTATTCTATTCGGGTTATGTCTACCCATTAGAAATGATTATATTCCTCTTGATGTATAAATTGTATGTATAACAGGCTGGAGTATTATTAATATGTAATATTTATCTTGATTTCAGTGTTGCAAATACAGCCAAAAGGGCGTTTTTAATTTGGCTCTCAGTGCTATTATTCGATAATCGTGTGACTGCCTTATCAGCACTTGGGACATCGTTTGTAATTGCAGGTGTATTGCTGTATAATCGAGCTCAAGAATATGATAAAGCAAAAATGCTGAGAATAAAATTCAACTCGAAATCGAATCTCCAATGAGTAATGCGCAAATCATGCGGGTACAATCTCAGTCTCGTTTCGATATAATTCTGAATTACATTACAGAATTGAGATATTTTCTACAAAGAGGTCCTTTGAAAGTATGACTCTTCTTTGCGATAATTTGTTTGCAATGCCTATGCATATTCCAGATGCAGCTTTCAATTATTGTCACATGCTGCATAAACTATCTCTGAATAAGGTTATAAAAGTTCAAATTCTTGGCGACAATGTAATAGACATATGACACTTTTTTGTTTTCACCAGTGGTTAGACTATTATAAATACATAATGATACATACCAGCCAATTTTTCGATAAGTATACCATATTCCATATTAATCAAAATCTGTAATGAACAAAGTTGAATGACAGAATTAGACCATGGCCAAATTTTGTAGTTTGCGTACCCAAATCACTGTCAACATACTAAAGTAATGATACTGCGAGTGTTATCTGCTGCATACATTCCTTTTTTTTGCATAAGCCTTTTTCTATTATAATAAGTGACACTCCAATTATCATAACAAGCATCATCGCAATGGAATTTTCTTTTTCAGAATAATGTATTTTCTTATTCTTGTACAAACTAGATACTTACGATGAATGTGAAGTAAACTTAACTCGGGTACTGTACAAAATAATAAGAATATCTTTGTGTTCGGAATTATCAGGAAATAAAATGGATGGACAAATCTAAATGATGTTTTAACTTGATGCAGAAACTCAAGTAATAAATAAGTAAGATAGTTTCCATTCACCGTTCTTCTTGGAATCTTATGGGTAACTGCTGATCTCTCGAACGTAACATCTGCAGGAAGTACGTTCATTTCCTTAGTGCATATTTGGTACGTCATATGTAACATCGAGCGTGTACAAATTCGCGCTTATATTATACAAATTCTGGTGTGGGCTTGCGAGTTGACCGCGAAGCTGTAGTCCACTAGTTTAATGAGGAGACAACTTTAAATAAACGCTTTTTTATTGTCGTCCAGTTAATATGATATTGATCGAAGGCTATTTTCATTGATTTTGCAAATCAATGTCGAAAACGGCGCTGTTACAAACCATTTACTGTGCAGACGAACATTTCCATATTTCAGAGTGAAAATTTTGCTTTTTCATAGCTGAGCTATCTTAAGGGCCTGGTCAAGATCTGCCAGTAAATCTTTTTCAGATTCCAATCCAACAGATAGTCGTATGAGTTGATCAGTAATTCCCAGTGTCGCCCTGTCGTTCTCTGGTACAGATGCGTGAGTCATAACGGATCTGTAATAATGATAGGTTATGATGTTTCCATTTTACTTTCGAAACAAATAACAATGTAAGTCTTCAAAAAACGTACGGTAATTCTGCTAGAGACTCATATCCTCCGAGTGATTCTGCGAGGATAAACACTTTAAGCGACTTTAAGAACTTGAAGGAATCTCCTTTGTGATAAAACGAAATCATCCCACTGTGTCCAGTCGTTTGTTTGAGTGCCAATTCGTATTGTGGATGTGATGGAAGAACTATGCAAATTAAACACATATATTCAATATTAGTTTCCCGTACCTCTGTGATGCCTGAAGGTAAAATGATACATAGAATGGCCCCATTCCTCGAATCTCTGATACCCCGTTCATGTTTTGGATAGAAGAGGAGTGTCAGTCTATTCAGTTTCTATAAGAGTACAAGATAACACTATTTTTTCTGAAACGTCAGACGATACAGAAAAAATAAGAAAACGTCAGCACAACCTCTTTCTTCCAGTCATGGTGGCTCAGTTCCTGGATCATTTTACCTTAATGCTATAATGGTACTACTGATTCTTACGGGGATGAAATACTTTCTCGACCTGAGGATGAGCTTCTAGAAATTTCGCTACGGCGATACCGTTTTTCATATGCTGTTGCATTCGAATTTCCAACGTTTTCAAACTTCGATTTATCTGGGTACAATCGAACGGAGATGGTACAATGCCCATAGCTGAAAAAAGTGAAATGGTTCATTTTTTCGTGAAACACAATAAAATATCATACAAGTGGCATTAATGGCATAGAAGCATATTAACCATTTTGAATAAAACGCAATTTCTCTGCAATATCATCATTGCGTGTTAGGGCTGCACCCATTATAATATCGGAATGTCCATTCATGTATTTCGTCAATGAGTACATAACAATATCGGCGCCGAGATCCAACGGTTGCTAATGTATTGAGAAAAAGACAAAAAATCATTAATATGTTGTTTGTATTGATGCTGATGTTGTTCATGTCATAATGTTTAACTACAGTCCATAATCGCGATTCTATTCCGAATGAAGAAACATTTTACCCAATACGGATTGGTATTACAAAGATCACATATTAATTGTTTAGTGTAAATATAAATTATAGTGCAAAATCATACACACACGTTTATAGGGGAATCACGTTAAAAACTAAAAAACATTTCTTTGAAATTACCAGAGTCAGTTCAATATAAAACAATAAAGCATATGTATTGATGTTTTGTAATTTTAAATGCTGGTTTGTAATTACGATGACAAACATATGCCTAGTTATCTGACTCTAGAAATGCAAGTCACAATGGATGAATGTAAAAAAAAGTGTTGCCATTGAGATACGAAAGGAGTAAAGATTGTCCGAGTGAGTCAACAAATATCGTAAACTTGGTATATTTATGTCGCGCATATCTTTATGCAGATAATACAATTAAATGGTTCTTGTCGAACGAAAAACTATTATATTTCCGAGGGCTTACCTGAAAGTAGCAAGTCAAAAAGGTATTGTCGACGACCAAAATTATGTCTGGACGTATGGCTTTCAAACGTTCTGATGCAGCTTTGATATCGACCAACTTTAGCAAGGGATTTGTTGGAGTCTCCAGCCATACCATCTAAAACAACGGTTTATCAGAACGATATCAACCGGTACAGTGTAAGCGACCTAAGATATAAAGTCGAAGTCATTTTCAATATAATAAATTGTCGACATGGCGAAACATAATTATATCGCACAGGCAAGATAATTTTTGACAGCGATGTAGAAGAAGGGGCAACGCATACATGCATTCCTAAAATTATCCCGGGTATGTTGTTGTACTTGAAGGTGAAATCGCTCATATTGCGAAATACATTTCAGTTTAAAGAAATATTTAATTAATAAATAATTAATGACAAGAAAATGATTATTGGAACACTTTTTGTAGAGTGTTGCGGGTGGTGCTTCTACGTATAAAAGCTGTCATTAACGTTAATATAAAAATATATAAGCTCACCTTGGTTTTGGGTGTCAGAGCATTAATTATATTATTAACATCTGCGGCTTCAACAAATGAAGTTGTTATGTTAAATTTGGAGGCGCATCGACGGAAAAATCGATTAGTTCCACCATAGATGTCATCGCCGCATACGATGTGATCACCCGCATTAAGGAGCGAAATCAGGGATGTAGTCGCGCCTAATCCCGATGAAAAAACGAAACCGTGTTTGGCATTTTCTAAAGCAGCCAAGCAGGATTCCAGTACGTTTCTTGATGGATTCCCGCTTCTCCCGTAATCATATCCCTAAACAAAGAGATAATTTTGTATGCGAATGTCAAATAAAAATAAAAATGATCAATCGAGTTATCGAGTAATGTATGGTAGTCTAACAATTGGCTTTATTAGCCGCTAGAGGTTTTAAGTGGCTATGATTGATACTAATATCAAAGATAGGCAGGAAACAACCTATTAATATGATCTTCGAAGACATGAAAATTTGTACTTATATGGTCTGCCTCAAACGTTTCAGTTGGTGGCGAAAAAATGTTTGCTATTACTAAAATTCAGGTCAAACCAAATGCTTACCCTATATTCACCTGGTGCATCCTGGGCAAACGTAGTCGACATTACTAACGGTGGTACAACTGAACGGTGAGTCCATTGTTCAGGATCTTGTCCACTATGTATGGCTTTTGTAGCAAATCCATGTTCCACATTCGTAGGCATCTTTGATATTCTTTCAGAAACTGAAGAATGAATCATTAACGATGTAATGGAATAACTATATTAATGTCTTACTACATAGAAAGCCATATATGGCTGTGAAACTTTCTTCCATTTGTTCAATATGTTATAAGATTTTTTTTCAAAATTGCTTTACTTTGCAACAATAAAAAATATGTTCTGTTACACGAAGAAATGTATAATTACTATTTAAAATTGGTTTTAAAAAAAAAATCTTTTTACATATTCCAGAAAAGAAATTAGAAACTTTAGCACCCATATAGGGCTGCTAAAGTTTGTATACAGTAAAGGAGACAATTAAAGCAGTTTTCATTAAAAAAAAACTTTTATTCCATCTCATTTATAATTCAGACAATAAGGGATTAAAATCAGTAATTATAGTTACTCATGAATATATGAAACCTGATAATATTTATTCATAAAATTCTATAATATACTCATATTTAAAGGGTACAAAATTAGAATGTGTTGATGGGTTTGTTATATTTATCTATATTTACAAATGTTCTTTCTTGAGAAACAGTTTTCTGGATAGAAGCTTTATGGATATCGGACAATATAATAACATATAAAAGGAGTAATTTGTTGCTGATCTGAGAATCATTTGCATTTGTAATTACAAATTTCGTGGAATCAGAATTCTTTTATAAACTATATGTTGTGTCAGTTCTATGTACAATTTCCTTTCATCAACATTTCATAGTTTGCACGAGTTGATGTGATAAAATATATAAACAACTTTGAAAATACTACAAATTCTGAATACGGAAATGACTTTTTACAAAACCCATACCATATTTAATGCAATATAAAGCACAACCTAATATCAAGTTAAAAATTTTGATATCAACTTATTCGTAAAATATAAAAGTGCATGTTCCTTTCAAGTATGATCCTCTAACAAAACTATTGTAAGTCTTAAAACATATTTTTATTTGTATGATAATTCAGCCAATGATGATGAAAGCAGCATGGCCAGTGATTGTATATCATCACTTACAGCGTTATAAAGATAAGAATTTACCTGTGTTATAAATGTTTCGTCGACATGAAAATTCGCACAGATATAATGAACAAACGTTGCACGTGTCAATGATAAAGCGAAGGTTCTTTTATGTTGGTAAAAAAGCATGACTGATAAGACAGATTTAATCCATACAATGCAATACGATAAAAGTCTTTCTGAAGGCTTTTCTTATAAGTTAACGAGTTATAATTAATAAAATATCAGGTCGAGGTTTGAAAACCAACATAATGTTACGAACTTATATCATAATAATTTCTATTGCATCAGTTTTAAGTTATTGCAAAATGCCTATGGTATTTTACTACAAATTATTCTCTTATTACTATAGCCTTGACAACCATTTATCACGTGTTACACATATTTTTGCACACGAGGATTCAAGCGATTAATAATTTGGAAATACTAATGGTGTGTTATAACAGTACAATCACGTGAAAATGTAACATCAACTCACTGTTCTGACCGGCAGCCAACTACGAAATGACTCAACAACGGCGTACGACAAACTGAAGTCGGCGAACGAATGACGGAATGACGGTGACAAGTACCGACCGCCTATAGATAGCAGGTAGTAAAAGTTATATTTAAGTTAGCCGGCTGAATGTTCGAATACGACTAATACGAGTGGTATTCAAATTATAAAGTTATCATGCTCCACAAGGCTATATCGTTCAACAAGCGTTTCATCGTTTTCTATTCGGCGAATGCAAAATCGTCGCACAGATTGTGGACACGTAGCCCGATCGATATGATTGATTGCTACCTCAAATTTCATCATCAGGTATACGAATTATGTGTATATATTGATAATTTGCTCCATAAGAGCTTGACAGTGTGGTTACAGGTGGTTCATTGTTAACCTACAATCGGTGCGTAGTGTTTTCTGCCATTTTGGTATTTAACTGTAAACCGTCTGAAGGTAACCGCAAACACGCAAAGTGTAAAGCACGATACATATGTGCGTATTTCATGGCTGCACGAATCGCTACTGTTTATTTTTGTTGAACTGATGTGCTTCTATAAAGTTGTATTATCTATGTTTCATCAGATAGTAGTTGTGTGTTGTATTGTTGCGCGATTATCTTGTGAATCTTGTGGATGTAGATGTGCCAACGAACAACTTTTGGTTGCAAAATAAAAGTGGCTGGGTCTAGTCGAGTGGTAGTGTTCGAGCAAATTTCGATCGACTTTTCAGATTATACGTATGTATGCATGAATTCTTTAAAGGAAACCATTCATAACCCTCCAAAACGTATATCCTGAAAAAAATCATTTCTAGATTCAACAGTGTTTATTTCATTTGCTTCATGAAATGTTAAACGCCGTGCAAACATTATGCACATTGTTTTTAGGAATTCCGTCCTTTTTCTAATTCACTTTTCTTGCTTTATATACATAAATTCCTACGCATTTTTAGATTAAGCACGTAACCTCGAACTTAACAGAAGTGTGAAGATACCAAGCCAAGAACAATCTTTGTTCGAATCACAAAAATGTAAACCATTATGTATATAATTACCACTGAATTGACTGTAATTGAACCGATTAATTCGATATAATCTTGTTCACGAACGGTTCTGTTGCTGAAGAATCATGGTAATAATTATATGATGCAAAAAGTGATGAAGAGTCATGAGTCGTGTAAACATTTTTTCATACCATAGTAGGCTGCTATTGAACATAGTTCTTTTGATTTATTTGGCTTATTTCTGGGTGGGCTTCTTTCGTGTTAATCCTAAATAGCTCTTTTCCTGTCAAGTCCTGCCAGAACATCATCTGGTGGAAATAAAGCTCTCGATAAGTCTTTGTTTTCAAACATTAGGTTTGATAGCATTTATATTCTGAAGAATGATTGCTGGGTGTGTTGAATATTCACTAACTTTGGTTAATATTTGTGAATTGCTCGCAATTGTAATCTTGAAATTGTACTGAAGGCATTTAAAAAATCATAGTAATATAGACTTGGAAATGCAGGTCAGATAAAATTGGTTGTAGCATAAAATTATATTCCCAAAAATAAGTTTATACCATGTTAATAGGAGAAGTGGATACCATGACGGATTCCAGTGACTTGGATAGACAGATAGAACAGCTTAAAAAATGCGAGATCATCAAAGAAGCCGAGGTTAAGGCATTGTGTGCGAAAGCCCGAGAGATTCTTATCGAGGAGAGTAATGTTCAACGTATAGATTCCCCGGTCACTGTTAGTATCACAATATTTAAGAAACTAAGAATATATGTAATGATAAAAATGAACATAAGATAATGACAATTGACAAGGTATAGAGAAAAAGACTGATTACAACCATACAGTAACCCATTTTATTCTTTTTGTATCAGGTATGTGGCGATATTCATGGTCAATTTTACGATCTGAAGGAATTATTTAAAGTAGGTGGCGATGTTCCAGAAACGAATTACCTTTTCATGGGTGATTTCGTGGATCGAGGCTTCTACAGTGTTGAAACATTCCTTCTACTTTTAGCATTGAAGGTATGCCTTTTACAAATTTAGCAAATGTAAAATATTATCGCCAACTGATGTTATGCACAGCCTTTGATTTTGTGTATCGTTACAGGTGCGCTATCCAGACCGAATTACTTTAATACGTGGCAATCATGAGTCAAGACAAATTACTCAAGTTTATGGATTCTACGATGAATGCCTTCGCAAGTACGGGAGTATCACAGTTTGGCGATATTGCACCGAAATTTTTGACTATTTATCTCTTTCGGCTATCATTGATGGCAAAATATTCTGCGTACACGGTGGATTGTCGCCTAGTATTCAAACACTCGACCAGATCCGAACGATAGACAGGAAACAAGAAGTAGGTTGATGATCGATCAGTAGTTATTTCGTTCTTTTTGTTACAACAATGATCTTAAGAATCATTGTCTACTGTACACCTTATCTAAAGTTACTCCCCAATTAGCGATAAGAGGTTGTTTAGCGATTTAAGCACTCACTTTCATTAATTAGGTTCCTCATGATGGTCCTATGTGTGACCTGTTATGGTCTGACCCAGAAGACACTCAGGGCTGGGGAGTTTCGCCCAGAGGAGCCGGATATCTGTTTGGCAGTGACGTTGTGGCCCAATTCAATTCTACTAATGACATAGACATGATATGCCGAGCTCATCAATTGGTAATGGAAGGATATAAATGGCACTTCGCCGAAACTGTATTGACCGTTTGGTCCGCACCGAACTACTGTTACAGGTTACATTGTTTTCGTTATTATCCAAAAAACCTCTGCGTATTAATGGATATATAACTTACGTTCATATTTATTTTTCAATTACTCAATTGTCTCATTATTTTTTTTAGATGCGGCAATGTTGCTGCAATTTTAGAACTTAATGAACATCTCCAAAGGGACTTCACAATATTCGAAGCAGCACCACAAGAGAGTAGAGGAATTCCGAGTAAAAAGCCACAAGCTGATTATTTTTTGTAAACATCACTGTCATTGATTATCAGTTTCACAAAGTTTTAAAAACTCTTAATAATGCCCCAGAGTGTCCATCTAAGTTGACCCATTCATAAATAACACGATGCATTCCTAGGCTATTGTAAACGATTGAAGTATCCACAGAAGCGAACTCATATATGGGTGTCAATAAATACAATTTTGAACCGTTGAATACTATAAAGGTACAGTGATTGATTTGATGTTTTATTCTTTAGTATTTATTAGATCTAGGTACCCCATAGTCACCACAGTTTGGATTACAATCTCGAACGTCTGTTTCCCTGTGTACTTTTTACATGACCCCAATTATGATTTGACTGTCGAATTTCATCTTCCTTTCTCTCAAAAACAATGTATTACATACACATTCGCCATAATGATTTTATCAAGTATAGTTGATGCAATGCATATTTTACAGAATGTTGGTTTGTGTCGTGCTACGTATATTCCATGATATAGCGCTGCAATCAACATAATCTGTTACGAAGTATGGGAAGGTGAGGTAAGTAAAATCATATTTCAATTGTCACTCTCCAGGATCTATTCATAAATACTTCAGAAGTTGGTTTTGGTTTGTCATTTTATTACTTGGTAAGTAATGTTATCGTAGTTAAACGAGCATATCAACGGTTTGTTGATCTCTGTATAGTATATTTTTTAATTCGCAGAAACAGGTTTGTAATACGAGTTCTTGCGTTATTCATGAGTTAGAATAATTATACGAACGTAGATGGAATACAACTTCACCTGTAGGACGATTGTGTCATTTGTAAAAAATATCATGATGATCCGAATTCACTCATCCATTTTTCATACTTTTCCAAATCTTCTTGCGAGACGCTTTTGTTACATCTTTCTATAGCTTCGTGAAAATCATCAGCAGAAACTGGCAGATCTAACTCTTCTTTCGGTAATTGCCTAATTTGATCTGGTTTTAAGCCTGCTATTTTTCTGCGCATTGACATCATCGATGCATCTCTATGATAATAGGAGAATCAGTAATTCGGTGTTTAGTTTTTCTGTACATTTGCAAGTGCTCGTATAAACGGCACAAAATATCTTTCAATGTAACTTGCCTGCAGACATTGGTAATGTCAGCGCCAGAGTATCCTCGAAGCTTCTTCGCAATGTCCGAAAGATTAACCAACGAATCCAATTTTACTTCACGCAGATTGATCTTCAACAATGCTTCTCGACCTTCACCTATTTACAATATACATTTGTTGATGATATTGTACATCTTTTTATGACAAGCTTTTAAAGCAGTTGCGGGGTTACTAAATCTGTTGGATCTTTTTTTAAAGCATGATGCATCATCAGAGTTGTGGTTAAAAAAAATTTAGAATTGCTATATCGTGGAATCTATCAAGAACAACGGAAAAATTGTAGAGGTTTTGTAGAGCATGACTCAAACCTTGAATGTTTGTCTCAGAACACAAATTATTTACATGGCATTTTTTGAAAACAACTTCTGTCGTACTTACCATTGGGAAGGGGAATGTAAATTCGCTTCTCTAGACGGCGTCGAAGAGCTTCGTCGATATCCCATGGAAAGTTGGTGGCAGCTAGTACCATAACAACTTTACTTGGATCGTCACTGTTGAAAGATTTATTTGAATAAGATTTTCCTTGTGCTATGAAAAAAGTTAAAAAAAATGTTATAATATAGCAATATCGAGTAACCTGTTTGAACTTATCCCATCCATTTGCACCAGCAATTCAGACTTCACTCTTCGGGAAGCTTCGTGCTCCGATTCAGACCCTCGCCTAGAGCACAATGAGTCGATTTCATCGATGAAGATTGTGCTGGGTGCATAAAATCTCGCCTATTCAATTAAATAGAATTGGAATTTACAAAAATTATCGAAAATTAATCAAATATTTTATTTGGAGTAAATGCAATCTTTACGGAGATGAGCTCTAGATCAAATGAAGGGGTGGAGATTTGATGGAACGCAATATTGGTGTCTTTTAGATATTCTTTAGATCAATGAGAGTGATTTATTAAGAATCGGATTAATATCGCCATTCCCATTATTTACTCATATAGATATAACTTCCGCATGGGACGCAAATGATGCATTTGCGGATATGGACTCACCATTTCAAACAGCAGGCGAACCAACTTCTCTGATTCGCCTCGGTACTTAGAAGTCAGAGTAGACGATGAGACGTTGAAGAAAGTCGTGCCACATTCAGTAGCAACAGCTTTCGCGAGCATTGTTTTGCCGGTGCCAGGTGGCCCTACCATTAACACACCTTTCCATGGACGACGGATTCCCTTAAAGTTAATGTACAAATATTTGCTTCGTATCAAACCTCTCATTTAAATGGTTAACAATAATAGAGTCTCTAACAAAATATTGTCTACACTTAACGAATAACTGTTACAACTTACTGTAATCGTGTCTTTATTATTGTTAAATATTAAAAGACCCACAAAAACTGTTGATTACTTTATGTATAATAAACATTATTATCAAACAATTGACTTACTTTGAAAAAGTCTGGCATCCACATGGGCAAAACGACTGCTTCTTCCAACAAACGTTTAGCTTCATGAAGATCGGCTATGTCATCCCAACGAATGTTTGGATTTTTCTGTACGATGTCTCTTTCTGAGACAATGAATAGGATAATGGGCTTGTTAACATTAAAATATAAAAGCGATCCAGTACACTGTACGAATTTAAGACTCGATAAAGTTACCTAATAAATCGACCAAATCTCGATCGTTTCCGGATGGTTCAAACTTTCGATCCTCTACTTCCAAATCCGATCTTTCTGCTTCTGACTGGAAATTTAATGAGCAAGCATGTTTACACTTTCACGCCGTTATTGATTTTTAAAAAAAATTCCAGTACCTTTGTTGAATCTTCTCTTTTTGTTTGTTTTTTATCATCTTTCTTGGAAGTAGTTTTCGTGTCTGGTTTTTTTCCGGTCGATGCCTTCCGCACACCCGAACGAGATTGATACTTTTGTGGATATTTTTGAGGTTTAGTATTCCTGTAATTAACGATTAAAACATTTTACGCAGGGTTTCAAGAAAACCTATGAAAACTATTTAATTGGTGAGGAAGACTGATCATGCTATTAACAAGAAGTAACCCTTGGCAATGTCGATCATAATGATGTTATGCTATCCCAGATATATGTTCATTTTTATCAAACCTTCAATACTTACTTCTGCTCAAGTGGTGTGAGAGGAGGCCAAACATCAGGATCACGTGTAATTGGCTGGCTCCAAGGAGTTCCAGGACTTGTACATGGCCATTGAGTAGGATCACGTGTTGGTTCTTCGAACGATAAGCACGATGAACCTACAGGAAAATATATTTATACCTCAAGGAAATTTACCACTGTTACATAAATTTATCGCAACAGGATAGTGTTAAGAATTTTGTACAATATAGAAATTATGTGGAAAACAATGCAAAGATGGTCTTACCTAGTAATCTCTCGCTGTGCGTGTCTACTTTAAAAAGTTGCAACGTCGTCGAAGTGGCTTTTACTTTCTCAAACTCTTCCACGATTTGGTGCTGCACTAATTGCCATTTTGCTTTTCTTGTTGCATCGGCTATACTAGCGAGTAATCGATGAATCTGTTGTACAACTCCTTGATAATAAACTCCAGAAGTATCATAGTTTCCAGTTAGTGCCATTTCACGAGCCAACTTCGTGTTCTCACAGATCTCACTTATAGGAACTGACATTGTTCTGTAACTGTAAATTGCTTTGAATATTAATACATTGACTTGGTCATATACAGAGGTTGTTATTTTCAATAGAATTGTTTTCAAGATATTTTTGTAATCAGACAAATATATCTTGTATCAGCATTTTCAATAAGTACAGTTTAAGGTCATACTAACCATTCGAACTACCTTATAAGGTGATGAAAAATGCTCGAGGTTGAAGATTACAAGACAGCTTAAATATTCAATCCTTGCTCTCACCCTTATGTACTATAAAGAAAATATTGAAATGGAATAAATTCAACAAAACGAGCATTTTTTTCAAGTGACAATATCTCTTTACCATTGTATAAATATACACTCCCGTTAATTTCAAGTTCAGCAACGCAAGAAGTCCTTTCTCATTCCTATTACACAAGTAGTTTACATCAATATATATCGAATACACAAAGCTACCTCTGTACTTTTAAAAGTTAGGTTAAAACCGATAGCTGTCATAAATCTCGTAAAGTACGAGATACGGGTCAGCAAGCAATTGATCTAATAAACGCAAAACGTGGATAGCAAAGCTTCAGAGCGATGAGTCGAAAAAAACTCTAGTAACAAAGTTTCTTACCGTTATTATTTACTTTCCAATTGATCTGCTTATTCGTGGATCGTTGTACTAGGAAGCCGAAGTGCAGTGTTGTGACAAGTGTCAAAATTAACCAACCCTATCGGACAGTGTATATAACCATGATTATAACCTTTGGCTCTTATGACTTTATATAAAAAACAATACAAAGTGCAAGTTTAATTTATGCCATGGCTAAATATGCATTTTATTTTCAATATGACGACGATAGAAATAGGCTAGCCGTAGAAGCAGTGTTTAATGTTGGATGAACGTTCCTTTAATGTGTACTTATAGTTACTGCAAAATATTTAATACCATGGAGTTTAAACAATTTGGCGATAATTCTCACAGAGTGACAACGATGGCGTTTTTTACAAGACTATTTCGAAAATCGAACTATGTATATCGATATTCGTGTACTGTAATCCTGAGTGTAATCCTGTTTCTATTTTTGATAGCCATTTATCAAATGGTCAGAATTGGTAATAACGAACAAGATATAGTCTATCGACCATTAATTTTGGATGATGCAAATACGTTTCCGACCAAAATTTTGGCAGCTGATCTTCCGCAATCAGGTGTAACAAACTCTTCGTGTACATTTTTTGGCTGCTTCAACGTGTATAGATGTGGTTCTCAGGGTAACAAACTACTGGTCTATGTCTATCCACCAAAGACGTATGTAGATTCATTTGGGAAATCTATTACGGGACAAATGTCCAGACAGTTTTATGAAATACTACAAGCGATTGTATCCAGTAAATTTTATACCTCCAATCCCCGGGAGGCATGTATCTTTGTTCCATCCATGGACACACTGAATCAGAACAAGTTGAAGCTTCAGCGAGTGTCGCAAGCTCTGAATAGTCTTGAGTTGTGAGTTATTATATTGAAATAATAGAAATATTAAAGAGTGGTTTTATTAAGGATGTCAAATTTTGTTATATTATTTGTTCAAATTCTAATGGAGAATTACTTTTTACAGCTGGAATGATGGTGAAAATCATTTAATATTTAACATGATTCCTGGGAGTGTGCCCGACTATAACACTGTTCTCGATGTATCAATTGGTAAGGCAATGGTTGCTGGAGCTGGTTTCTCTTCATTAAAACACAGAACTGGCTTCGACATAAGTATACCAGTCTACAGTCCTTTATTGATGGATATAAAGAGGAATCTATCTCATTCTCGGTAATTACATTGAAAAATCTAATGACATTCTTTTACTGCATCATTCAGAGCCAAAAAATGGAAAATAATTGTTTAGGTTGAGATGCTCTGGAAAAGTTTTACAAAATATTAAAAGTATCTGCTGCACTTTTCGTTTCTTATGAAACATTCTGGCATCATATTTCAAACATCTAACATAAGACATTGAAATGTTTATACCGATTCATATTATATTATATTGATTTATCGAATCCTATACAATTTTCTTGTACAAGTTTCATTGTATGCCTTGTTTAATATACATAATTGCATATTTACCTATATATTATTTAATTAAGCAGGACGTGGTTTGTGGTGTCATCACAAATCAACATCAATGCAGCATTTGAGCAGGATTTGATGGAAGTACGAGCAACATATCCTAATGATCTATTGATAGTAGGTCCTTGTCTGCAATACAATCCAATGAACAGTAGTATTCGTTGTTCTGGCCAGAAAGTCTACAAATATGTTGATATATTGCAGGTAAGATATTTCATTGCGCAAATATAATCTTGGCATGTATACAAAAAATATGAGATCTTGGACAAAAGGAGATTTAGTAAGAAATTAATTTAGACTATGTCAACCATAATCATCTTATGTATATCGAATATTACGATTAAATTTTCAGTCCACGACATTTTGTCTTGTTATACGTGGAGCAAGGCTGGGACAAAGCGTTCTTCTAGAAGCTATGGCTGCAGGCTGCATCCCGGTTGTTATATCTGACTCTCTTGTAATGCCTTTCCATGGCTTTATCGACTGGATGAGGTAAATCGAAATTTCAATCTGAAAACTATTGTTAATAAATTCATATACTTAATTTTATTTTCTTAATACCTAGGCTATTCGATGCAAATATATAGTTTAGGTGTATGTAATTTTATTGACCATTTAACTTTTAAATAGAAGCGAAACATTCTAATCTAAAATAATAAATTGAAATAACGCATCGATCCTATGGTCAATAACTAGTATGATCAATATCACATTGTCCATCAGATTATTTTGATAATATGAAGAATATGACAGTTTTTTGCTTTATAATCATACCTGCATACTTATTTTGTGCCATAGAGCTGCAGTTTTTATACGCGAAGTTGATATTCTGACCATTATTCCGACATTGAAGAAGATATCGCAAAAGAGAATAATGGAAATGCAAAAAAACTGTGTCTGGCTGTGGGAAAAGTACTTCCAGTCAATGGAACGAATCACAGAGATGACGCTTGAGATCATTCAAGACAGAGTCTTCCCTCATCTATCTAGAGATTATTCTTATTGGAATTTACCATTGGATGCAGTAAGTTTTGAAATATTTTCCTCTATGTACTTTTTTGATAAATGTGAGTATGTGAAAATGTAGTGTCATACTTGAGTTAGAAAATTACCGGCTGACAATTCATTACACTATCCACATTCTTTCACTTTTATTATGGTTCAAAATATATTTGGCATGAATATGATCTCAAAACAGTAGTCCATTGTTGTTTGGATACGTCGTGCCTTGACTATCTCTTTAAAAACATATTGAGCATGTTTATATGTTATACCGCCTCATCATGAATGTCCCTGAATGTCTATGAGTATCTGTGATCAGTTTGTCGCAATATTTGTATAAGTACCAGTGTGAGATATACGCAACAGATTTGTGTATATTTTTATATTCAAGTGGATTTTTTCTTGCAGGGTAATGAGTCTCCGCTTTTCGCACCAGTGGCTGCTCCAAAGATCCGTGGTTTCACTGCTGTTATCTTAACGTACGACAGATTGGAACTGCTCTTTTCACTCATTAATCAACTTGCTAAGGTTCCCAGTTTGTCGAAAATTTTAATTATTTGGAACAACCAACACAAGGATCCACCACAACGTAAGACAATAGTGAAAAGGATTTTCGTTCTGTTAAGATAATAATTTAAATATTTCCCGAATACAGGCTTAACCAATTTCCTTACTAAAAAAATGAATCATAACATTTTACGTTGTTTCCCCAGCTTTCGACAAATAGAGGTTCCCTATCGTTTTACGAAAATATTTTGTCTGGCACAAGAAACAAGCAAATAGAAAAGGTCATGCCCCCATGAGCAGCTTCTGTGGTCACGTTCTCACTTGATATCTATTTGTTACATGTCTACAAGTAAATGAGTGCATACATAAACCCCACAGAATGTTTTAACATTTTATTTGTACTAATCAACGACTTTTCACAGCTTCCAGGTGGCCTAAAGTAACTAAACCCTTAAAAGTTATTCAAACAAAGGAAAACAAACTATCGAATCGGTTTTACCCATATGATGAAATCGAAACCGAGGCAATATTGTCTCTTGATGACGATATTATTATGCTTACGGTGGATGAACTAGAATTTGCATTTGAGGTAAACATAAAATACAATCTCTCACTGTGAACGTTCTAATCTTCGAACTTAGTCACACTTTAAAAAAACCTCCTCTCACTTTTGCGAAGAGGAAATTTGTAAATGGAAGTAATTATGAAAATGTACAGTACCACTTTCAATGTGTATATTTTGTTCTACGTATCGTTCAGGTCTGGAGAGAATTTCCGGATCGTATTGTCGGCTTTCCTTCTCGAACTCACACGTGGGATAATGGAACAGATTGTTGGAGGTACGAGAGCGAGTGGACGAATCGCATCTCTATGGTGCTAACTGGAGCAGCTTTTCATCATAAGGTAGTATCTAATTTGACATTACAATCTTTTTTGTAATGTACAAGCGAAAAAAATTGTTACCCTGGATTTCTCTCGTGTCAATTCCTTATGAGGGCCATGGTAAACAAAAGCAAAGCCGCTGAGGGCGGGCTTGTGAAAAATGAACAGTCTTGAAATATTGATATTTCTATGACAATTTTGTCAGTTTCAAGATAAGTGGGAGAGCGGTATCATAGGGCGATAGGTTTTCTTTCCTATGGGCAATATTTATTCAGCTTCCATTGGTCCAGCGCACATTTCTAAAAATATTTCTCTCATTATGAAAAATAGCAGGCGTCAGGTTCTTAAGCAAAAACTATCTTTCAAATTTCAGTTCTGGAGTTATATGTATACCACAGCAATGCCAGGTGATATAAAATCATGGGTTGATGATCATATGAACTGTGAAGATATCGCTATGAATTTTTTGGTTGCAAATATCACTGGAAAAGCTCCCATTAAGGTAATTAATTACTGTATATCGCCAGTTCTCATAAGAAATTATGAGAAATGGAACCGTTCTTAGAGAATATTATAATATATATTGATACAGTGTTTATCAGTAGTATGTGGGAATGAGAGTTTTCGGGTCTTGACTGCTTCTTTATACTTATTTAAGAACTAATAATGATACTTCATTTTAGGTTACGCCAAAGAAGAAGTTTCGCTGCCCGGAGTGTACAAATACTGAAATGTTATCTGCAGATTTAACACACATGGTGGAACGTACTCAATGCATTAACAGATTCTCTGATATTTATAAAGCTATGCCACTTCAGTCAGTTGAATTTCGTGCTGACCCAGTACTTTTTAAAGATCAGTTTCCAGAAAAACTCAAAAGATTCAAGGAAATAGGCAGCCTTTAATATTATTCTCTAAAATGTTTTCATGTAGGTAGGTCAAAATTAAATAGAATTGAAACAATATTAATAGCTTCCACGCCATAAACTGTGCTGTGGTAGAAATCCGCACGTGTATCATAACATGATCTGTTGTAAATAAGTTATTGTTTAAACTTATTTGAAATCACGGGGCGTCTGAAATCAACGTGCGTGCCTTGTTTTATGTATGGATTACATTTGTGCCATTAGCATGTTAACAAAAAAAACATGCATTTGCAAAATTTTCTATTTACAACTTTGTCATACATTTTAAACTGAATAACTCAATACTGAAACGTGATATGTATTTCTCATGTTTACCTTTGAAACGTGAAGATGGAGTAAGCTCGTTTTTCTTGGAACGTCTGCATTTTTCAGATAACGAATTTATCAATGTGAAAAGAGCAAAACAAATAAAGAAAATCTCCAGGGGAACATCTCGGATCATTCTAGTTATTTCTTTCCAATTTTATCTCTAGTTTATATACAATCTACACGATTCTTTCGACGATTACTGATGTTTACATTAGCATATAATTTAATCTTGATACTAATTATTACAATGAGCTTTTGCCCTCGTCATGGAACCAGTCGATTTGCAGGGGCTTCGTCATACCGAAGTTAAAATTTTTATAAAACCTTGTGTCTTCATTGCATTAACTTAAATATTGTTTATTAGTTGAGCATGACAAATTTATGCCATCGAATTTATTTGCATTATTATATTTACTTAGACTAGATGGTTTTCCACATTATCTGAATTTCATTGCATTAAACGTTTCAATCCATAAGAATTATTCTTATACTTTCGTTACTTAGCCAAACATTTTTTTTATTAAACAATCACACTTCATAAAAAATAAATATGCATTACTCTTAATATGGAAATTCAAGCGGAACATTTGGTTGCGACGCTTTTTCAATTATTTATTTTTGTAGCAGTAAACCAGAATATTGTGGGTCATATCTCTGTGTATGAGGGAGCCCGAGGAGCAAAGGTTTCAGTTTATCATCATTTGTGCGCATGCAAACTGTTTTTCCCGAATCGTACATGAAACTGGTCTGGCCTTTGTATGATAATTAATGAAGATCAGTTTATCATTATAGATAGACCGTTTATGGTACGCATTCAGTCATTAAGCGTTCGTTGGACATTCTGCAGTGGGAGCATTAATGTTCAGTTCTTTCGTTACAAAGTGTGAGTAGCACATGTAGGGTGAGTATTTTGGCGTGAAATATTTAAATAAAGAATATTATCACTATCAGCCGTACCGAGGGAATTAATTCGGTTGTTAATCATGTTGAAGAAGTCAGGGTGGCGTTCGCATTGACAACAAACCATCCCAAATGTTGATTACAGAAATGGAGCAATTTCTTTATGATTATGCATTTTGATACAATTTCTCATTAGTCTCGTCGTCTAAGTTGAATGAACCTAAATAATCACTCATACTGGATCACAGTGAAAAAAGGAAGATGAAAACTTATGAAGTATGAAGAAGCGAATAATTTGTTTCAACCGAGTTTGATAAAATTGATAATTAAGAGAGAGAATGAAATTAGAGCCATGATTGAAAAATTTAATTGAAAGGCAAAGCTGGTTTGGGCATAAAAGTCTTGATCAAGTTAACTGTGGCTTACCATGATAATAACATTTCCACCATTGGCTTATCTCCCATGAATTTGGTAAGAGGTTTTCCTTCAAATAACAACGTTTCAATCATCAAAATATTGCCATTGGAGTATATACCTAAAAATGTTGACTATAGCGAGATTTGTAAGAGCTCGGTACAGTGAATTTAGTAAGGGGCTTTCCTTTAAATACCAACGTTGCAAACATCAAAATGTTGCTATTGGAGCATATAACTAAAAATGTTAAGTATAGCGAGATTCATAAGTGCTCGGTACACTGAGATACTTCTGAATCTAAAAGTTCTTACCAAACTTTATATCAACTTTGCATATAATTACAAAAAAAAGAAGTTCTCAGAATTTAATGTATAATTACATACATTATATTTTCTAGCTACTTATTCTATTCGAAATTACTGCCATGTACATATACTTTACATAAATTGTGTATTTTCAGCTTAATTTGCATCTCTGAGTCTTGAACCAAATTGAAAATAATTGCAAGATGAAAACGCTGAAGAGTACAATACCAGGATTCACGTATTTGCCCGCTCGTGATGACAAAATACCGAGTGGTAAAGGCTTTTTGGATGGAAGAAGACTCATCGATGGAGCTGAAAATCTTTGGCGCATAGGGGATCGCTTGTATGATTTAGAAGACTTTGCGAAGGTTCATCCCGGTGGCAGCGAATGGATTACACTTACTAAAGGAACCGATATAACGGAAGCTTTTGAAGTGAAGCTACATTTCTTTAAATTAACTCTATTTACCACTTACATTCCAATTTTTGCCTGCCTCAAATACCTCAAAATAAAGAGCGTATCGGTGAATAACAATTTTCCATTATAACATTGCTTTTCTAGATTCATCACATTTCCGACAGAGCTGAACGATTACTACCGAAATTCTATGCGAGGGACGCCAAGACGCCAAGGAACGTACCATTGACTTTCGATAAAAACAGCTTTTACAAAAAGTTCAAGGCGCGTGCATTAGTCGCTTTGAAAAATGTAAATTATCATTTGCCTTCGAAGAAATCGAATCTCATTGCTGATTCGTTAATGTTGCTGACTCTCAGTACCTGTCTCTTGGCTGCGATTTCTGATACGTGGTTCCGGATTTTTATAGCTGGTACTCAAGATTTTATATAGTTTCTTATATACTTTGAGCATACGTATGTTCCTCACAGAGAAAGCTTTGTGATGAACAAATAAGACTTCTGAAGTTTCTTTGCACAATTGGTACATTACTTCTTTATAATTCGTTTCCGTGGAAAAGAATTTCGTTTATGAAAACCAATTGCAAAAATGTTAATTTCTCAAACTAGGCAATAACTATGCAATGCTTTCCTACATTTATATCTTGTATTTTAGTCGTATTCATGACATGGACCACGCGGTATGCGGGCAAAATTATTTCCACATGCGAGATAATTTTTATAATTCACATTACTTCTTTATAATTCGTTTCCATGGAAAAGAATTTCGTTTATGAAAACCAATTGCAAAAATGTTAATTTCTCAAACTAGGCAATAACTATGCAATGCTTTCCTACATTTATATCTTGTGTTTTAGCCGTTTTCATGACATGGACCACGGTATGCGGGCACAATTACTTCCACATGCGAGATAATTTTCGCATGTACTATTTTGATATCAGCCTCCAATCTTCTAAAGAATGGAGAATAACTCATGTCATGAGTCACCACTTGTATCCAAATACTCTTTGGGATTATGAAATATACACTTTCGAGCCGATTATTCAATGGCTGCCACGAGGAGACAAACCCTTCGTACCACGTTTCTTCGGTCCTTTGTACAGTCCCTTGTTTTGGGCATTGGCCTGGTACGCACAAGCTTATAGAAGGTAATCCATTTTGCCCATTCCATATTTTCGGATAGATCAGTGAGAAGATGTACAAAGCGTTGTTCCTATGGAAAATCTGAAAAAGATATTTACAAGATTGAAATTCCTACAGCTCACTCGACATGTTTATAATCATTTCATCTTGTGGGTTGCAGATACTATTGCATATTATTTGTCTCAAAACAAATCGAATTTCGAGATATCGTACCTTTCATAATTCCAACGGCGATGTACTTTGTCGCACCAAATTTTACAACGGCGATTAAAGTCTGGTTACTGATAATCTGTACCAGTAGTCTACTGTTCAACTTCATCGGCGTTAACGCAGCTCATCATCATCCAAGTATTTTTCATGACGGCGATGTCTACCGGTAATATGTCTTGATATAAAACTAATTAGAAGAACGTCAAATATTATTTTCATCCCCTTGACTAATCACTATTCACTTGAACATGATTTTTAAATAGCGATAGCCTTGACTGGGGTCTTCTCGAATTGGATGCTGTGCGCGACAGAAGAGTCATCGACGACGACCTTTTTCTGGTATTAACGAATTTCGGCTCGCACACTCTTCATCATCTCTTACCAACTGTGGACCACGGATATCTGCCGCTTTGTCGAAAAGCATTCGAGGAAACGTGCACGGAATTTGGCATTGATTTCAATCCTTTAACACAGTGGGAGTTGATCAAAGGCCAGATAAAACAGCAATGGCGAATCGAAGGGAGGAAGAATACTCGATGAATTGTGTTTACCAGGAGAGTGAAGGATGTTGAGCAGACTTTTTGGATAAGTGGAACAGGTCGATAGTTTGTTTGTATAATATATTAACATACGTAATATAATCGAGCAACATTATAAAACAGTTATCGGCACGATCGTACATTCTCTTATAAACGAATTAATGCGGTATCTATATTTAAATAAATATCTTAATATGATTTACTTATTGGTTGAGATGCGTTTGTTATGATTACCCGGATATCTCCAGGAACTCATAATTTTCTCTCTTCGTTGAGCATGGCATAACTATGTCACCTTAAACAGCATCTTTGTTTGCAACGTAATTCCCTCGCCTACGAAAACTCAAATTGTTCGAATACTCGCGAATAAAATTAAATAAACAACTAGAACCACGCAGAAAATGTCATCAAGTATAAAAAAATATTCCAAGAATATGTAACGATGTCAGATACAAAAAGAAAAACAAGAACACTATTTGAAAGAAAAAAGATTCATGGTGTAAATGTAAATCAAAATGCCTTTGTTAATATCCTTTTCGTTTCGACTAAGTTGTATACATAATAACGTGTATTCTTTCTAACAATCAATAGCTACATGAAAGAAGAGTCTTTTTTTTGTTACCTATAACTAGAAAATAATTCATAAAACAGACCTCGATCACGCAGTAATACATAAATGTAATTGGCGACGGCAAGTACACCTTGCCGAGCATAGCCGTTGCAGTCGACTACTTAGGTACGTTATTGATCAATTTTTCAGCTTTGAACGATTTGGTTCCAATTTCATGCGGCTGAGATTGCAGTCGCGTTGACGACTAAGAGAAAACTGGGGCAGCTAGGAATATATTAGAAGAGGAGTGAACAAACCTGTAGTCCTTCACCTTTGTCACCGGTAAGAATAAAATATTTGCTTTTACCGTTAAGATTTTTATTAATACGCCTGTTCGTCTGTTTTCGTTGCAGTCAACCACGTGCACTACTTCTGCAGAGCCACGAGTTTAAAATTTCTTCTCGTCAAGATAGATCGTCTTCCTCTTATCTGTCCTCCTCTGTCCGACTTTCCTCGTTGTTTCTATCGAAACTGGGTTTACCCTGACAACCAGTACCGGACAGTCCAGTCTGACTTCTATCAACAGCTGCGAAAGGCGACCCATCTTCGATACTTCGTAGACTTCGTCGTTTCTTCAATTCGCTGGACGCTTCATTCATCATCTTCGTCGCTTTCTCGGTTGCTTCGACCGATTGGCAAAGACGCCTTGGATCTTCAAATATTGGCAATCCTCGTGCTGATTCAGCCATTGAGGTTCGTTGCTGTTCCTGGAGCAAGCAAGCGCTCGACACCAAGTCCCATTGTCTTAGTTTCTCTCGATCGAGCTCGAACGAGCCTGCTGTCGATGCGGCGATGTGATTCTTCGCTCCGACCGATGCAACCGGAGGAAGATTGTCTTGCGATAAAAAATGATTGTCCGATTTGACGTCTTGGCTCTGATTATGCTGATCCGTTGAGCTCTGCCTTCGGTATGCTTCGTTCTCAGGATCCCAAACATAATCTCTCGTTAGCCTGTGATTTATGACCAGACTCTCGTAAGGATCGTCTTCATCTTCGTCAGGCTCCTCGCTTCTCTGTCCACTATCCGCCTTTCTTTCGTTTGATCTTCTCTTGGCTCTCTCCTCGGGCGAAGCATGACGTTGGTGTTTTTGAAGAACAACGCTGTCATTCACGTACGTCGCCCCACGTGTTATCTTCGGCCGGATTTTGGAATCCTGTTGTACAATATCTATGCTCCTAGCGGAATTGTCAAGATTGTCCAAGGAGCGAGCCTGTCGAAGACTGACTCTTCGCAAACTTTCGCGCCATAGAGTGTCCTGTTCCCAGGGATCTTCGGCACCGAAGCCACTCGCACTGTCGACACCGGTCGAAGGGAACTCGGTGAGCCCGGTAGCAATTTCGGAGGCTTCCTCGTACACTTGACGACTGTTTTCCGACATTGTGAAAACTTGATCATCGCGTTTTCTCTGCTCGACGAGATTTTGCAGCTCGACATTGTTCAACAGACCTTCCAGAGATCTGGATCTTCTGTGGGAAGCTTGATTCGTCTGTTCGAGGTCGGGAGATATATTACCAGGCGCCAGATTCGTCTGGCTATTGGACTTGTTCCGGAGACCAAGGGGATAGAGATTAACGGTATTGATATCCGGTAGGAGCTCGTCTGGTACAGGATCGGTCGATTTTGCTCGTCTCAAAGTATCTGCCTCATAAACATTTTTCCTATCGACCTGGCCGGTTCTCTTCTCCACGAAATACTGACTCGAGGACATTCTCAACGCAGCCGCGATCAATCTCGATTCGTCGATATCCTTGACCTCGACCGGTCGTGGTAATTGCTGAGTTATTTGATTCACAAGACGACCTATGTCGTTCCGTTTGTTTGGACATACGCTCGAGTCGACTCGTTGATTGTTCAACTGTGGCAGCCTGGATGTGTGGCCTATGAGAAAATTGTTGAGATGCTCATCCGTATTAGTCGCATTGATCTGCAAATCGGAGTAGTAATAAGGCGCGGTATTTTGATCCCGTTCACTGGAAGCATGCGTTTGCTCAGGTTGCGTGATTGCCTCGAAATGTCGAAATCCGGTCGATGGCATTTGACTCCGTTGCGTTACAGCCGGCGTCGATGCCGAGTCGGGATAGAAAGTTGAGTCTTGACAGGAAGAAGGACGATAAATCGGGGACATGGCATTTCTTGGTGTATCGTGGCTGGACGACCTGACATGATTTTGATGAACCCGATAATTGGGCATTTGACCACTGGAACCAACGGGAGATCCCATTGCAGGTGACAAAGTATTGTTTCGTCGATCGTAAGAGGCAGCGACAAAACCGGAAGTTCCTCGAGAGACCAGCGAAGAGCTGGAATCTCTACTGTGAGCTATACCGGAACTTTTCGAAGCTCTGGAATTAATCGAGGAAGCGCGAAACTCCAAACTCGGCTCGTTATCCGAGTGTATAGCGGGGGAACCCCGCAGTGGCGAGCCAGTCACTAGGTTTTCATAATGTGCATCGCCGGTGAAGGACTGTGAATGTTGATGGGCCGGTGGTGCATCGCTCACCTTCATGGTAGGCAAGCTACTAGCGGAGCCAGCCTTACCTCGACAATCGTACTGAAACGATCGGTCCAGACTGTTGTTAGATGTCACGTTAATTTTCGAAGCGATTTCCAACGTTGAAGGCTTCTGTAGTTTGTCAGCGACCATTCTATTCTCGTTAAAACCGTAAATACTGTTATAGCTCAGATCCTTGGCGTAAATATCAACGTTGAAAGCATCGCGAGCTTGCAACTCTTCGAGATATTCGTCAAGATCGATACCGGTATTGGCAAAACGATTACCAAGCGATTCGAACTTGTCTAGGCTGGCGAGAACCTCGCAGACTTCGTTGCTAACCGGTCGTCTCTTCAGTTGTCTGTGACGAGCTTCGTCGTCCGAATTTCGTAAATCCAACTGATCACCTTCCGGCGCACTCTCGATAGACAGTCTACTATCGCGAGAAGTTGAGCTTGCCGTAGGCTCGGAAAATCTCGACGGTGAGACACGATTCTCAGATTGTCCATACGTCAGCTTCCAGGATTTTGGTGACGATTGCATGGAAACATTGTCTTGGTTCATCGCAGCTTGAGGTGGCATTTGCTTCTCGTCGAAAGGTTCCTGAATATTGAGGGAATCAAGCTCGTCGAGTGGCGGTGGGGAAGAAGGAATCGGCGGTGGCGAGACCAATTCCGAGTCCGAGGAATCGTGCAATTCCGCTATCATGACTCGACTCGCACCGAGATAATACGAGGCGGGTCGAAACGTATCGGAGAGACTGAAGCGAGGATGTCGTGGGGCATCAATCGATTCGAGATCCCTCGATGATTCGTCGTCAGCATCGGAACTATCTGATTTCCTAGCCGTTAGAATGTCGGACAAGTCAGCTTGAGTTTGTCCACGATCATTGTTACCATTCGCCTCACGATCTTCGTTGCTTGTCCCTAATCCCAACTTATCCGTTTTGTCCGCCAATTGATTCACCTCCATGTAAACCGGCTCGACCATCATATCAGAAACCCGAACGAACTCGTAATGCCTCGCGTCTAGTATCGAGTAATCACCAGATTCGCGTTCTTCATCGTGAGCGTTGGGCGCCAGAAGAGAATGTCTCATTCCATTTTGAGCCATTTCGACGTAAGAGCTCTCTTCACCGTGCAAATTAGCGAACAAACTTTCCATTATCTTCGGATCGGGTCTTTCGTCGTTATTAGGATCGAGAATAGCTTTCCTCGGTGTCATAGGAAGATAGTGTTCCTCGAGATTAATATTTTCGATATCAGAGTCTGCGCTAGGCATTGTTATATCATCGGAATAATCAACACCGCGCGTTGACTCGGTCGCGCCATGGCGAGGGTAACTTTCGGTATTGGAAGCTGTATAAAAATCGTCGGGTACTGGAGAATCCGATGGTTCGTTTCCGTTGGATGTTTTGCCACGGTTTCGCTTATCACCGGCTTCTCCATGGCTCTTCTTCATCGTGTCGTTCCGATCGTCGTTATCTTCGCACTGTTTGCTTATCATTTGATAAAGTTCGTCCTCTCCTTCGTCCCGTTGATCCATATCACTTTCAGTGTCGTAGAGAAGCGTCTCCGTGTCGCTGAAGACTCTTCGATGCATCACCTCGTCGTTTCTTTCATTCTCCTTCCGTTTCGCCTTCTGCGACTTTCTTTCAAAATCAGCCAGTAGATCCTTCACCGATTTACCATTATCAATGATTTGTTGCATGTAAGCCTGAGCATCGTCGCCGACTTTCGCGTCGGATAATTTTGTCACATTATCGGGCGTTTCGTTGAACGGTGATTCGCGAATATTGGACGGATTAATTTGGGAAGGATCGAGAACCGATACTTGTGTGGCATCGATGGGCGTAGAGATCGAGAGCTTCTGAGTTTCTGGCATGGTTACATTTTGTCTGATGGGCGTTGATCCATCGAAGCTCGACTCGAAGGACCTTATTCGACTCTGGACTAAGTTCCTCGTTTCCGCACTGTTAGTTTGATCGTCGCATTCATTTTTCATATCCGTAGTTCGGTCATCCGATTTGATATACTGATAGGAAAATTCTTTGATCACTTTACTCTCGTCGATTTTCGTGAACCAATTCTGTTGGTCATCGGCAGCGTCAAACTGCACGTTCTTTTGGTATTGCCATGTCTCTCCGGATCCGTAATCACCCGACGAACTCGATATCCCAGTATCGTTAGTGGTTTGTCGATTCGTCGGATACGTCGTAGCGCTCTTGAGGATTCCCGATGGTTTCTTGGGAGTCGCTACGGATAAGGATTCACCCGGTGACAAAAGCAGCGAGCCAGTTTGCCTGTTGGAACATATCGAGATTGTGTAAGCTTTGTTACAAGTTGGAGGAAAACTGATTTCTTCGTAACCGGCACTGGGCGAAATACTGCCCGTTGGTCGTCGGAGACTCGTTGAAGTGTCGTAACTGTCGTCGCTCGACTTAGGACGAGCCGATGATTTTTGAGTCAAGAAGGTGACCTGATGATGACAATTGGCTCGTCCTGTGCTCGTACTAACTTGACCTGCATTTGTCCCTTCGGTAGCAACACTAGTCGTAGCTGTTGTACTCTCCTCGACGAAGTTTCTAGCGCTTCTGCCCGGGTATGGGTGTTTGCGTGCTCGTTTCCTTCGGACGTCGTCAAGCTCTAATATTAAGATGAAAACAGAGATTATATGCATTTTCATCTCGTTACGCAACATGTACAGGAGACTTTAGATTAATGTTTTTTCCCCGCAATCTCTCCGAGATGATGGACCATGAGGCGTTAGTACAGTTTAATAGAGCACCGAAAATCCAGGAAGCCAGAAGTCATAAGAGACTCAACGACGTAATTCGAGATCGAAGTGGAATATTAGTTGTTATTCGCTCGTTGAAATACTTCAAGGCGAATCAATCAGGATTCCTCTTAAATTATCTGGTTTATTAAAATATTTTCTGACTATAAATAATTATTGTTTAAATTCTCGACATTTAATAGTTGGAGTCGTCTGGTGGTATAGCCTTGTGAATAACGAATTATAAACAAAATTCAGTCGTTGAAATAGTAAAACATTCAGGCATTAACCATCATGACTGTTATTTAGAAAATTTATTCAACATTTAATCCATTTGTACTTAGTAATATTTTTTATCATAAAAATATAATGACATTGGCATATTTATAATATAATATCACAAGAGATAGTAAGTTGGATTTATTGAACCAGCGATCTTGTCTAGCGACCTAACACAAAGACCGAGGTAAAATTAGCAAATATGAATCGTTCAAATTACTCAAATGGCAATAATTGCAAATTGTGGTTGACAAATATTGAGAATATAAGATCAATTAAATTTAGAAGATGAATTATTTTCCAGCCATATCTAACGATTTAATGGAGCTTCAGAGGAAATTTTCCCAGGATGCAATTTGAACATTGACTTACAAAAAAGTGTGTATAAAAATCATTACTCAAAAACGCTTCGTATTAAGGCATCGATGACTAAAAGATGTCGCAATTGGCTGTCAGGTATGAGACTATGTTAAATTGGATCAACTACCTCACGTATGGTCGGTAACCCTTCAGTACAACCAAAAGGGTTTACATTTTTACATCTTCTTTTATTCCATTCTTCCATCACTCGATGGTCACTGTGTTAATGATCACCCACATCCGACCATAGAACGTCACTGGTTACGAGAACAAATTGTTATGGACAGACGAAATAACTGTTAGTAGAAACAAAATATTATTGATAATACGTTATTATGATCGACCGACATATTCCATAGGTTTTGATTTCACCGTGACCGCCGCCGTGTTAGTCAGACGAAGCGTTTATTGTACTTTTCGCTGTGACATTATTAATAGAAGTACCAGACCCCATGTAGCAGATGAGCAGAGGTAGGTATGTCATGGAAAACCTGTTCATACAATGCCAAATTTGCATTTATCATGTTTAGAATATTATATCTCTACTTTTAAAATGTAACTAAGTTACAAACTGAAGCCAAATTGGAGACCGCTATTGATTGTAAAATCATATTAACAATTTCATTGACACAATAGAGAAGTGTAATTATCTGAAGAAGATTCAAATTTAGTAAAGAATCATTCGAAATGCAATACCTTCTTCTACAGAAATTCACTCTCTACTTTGCATCAATTCGTGTAATTTATAATTTCAAGACTGAATCCTACCCGACAATAGTTGATTTGCTCATCATTGCAGCATGTGTATAGAAGTCTTTTTCTGATCACTCATTGAAATTGTTCAATTGACAAATTGTTCTTGATCGAGATAAAGTAATACAAGACCAGCGACTTAACATTAAATTAAACTGAGACTAGATCATTATTTATTAGTTGTATAACTAACTGAAATTAGATCAATAGAATGTACTGGAACAGAAACTGGTTAAGACTTAAAAGTATCATGATCCAAAGCAGGTATAACGTTTTATTGATTGCAATCGATTGAAATGTGCAATCTCTAGATAGATCTCTGTGATATTTTTAGTTTCTCTATGATTGTTCTCAATATAAGAAATACATCACTGTGTATGGGCTAATGGAGTAGTTTACTAAGGCAAGTAAAATATCGAATGCATTTTGAACATAAAGATTATCATCGGCGTATAATTCAGTCTCAAAGTTTATTATGCAGGCACGAGTGGCAGGTGACTTAGGTATTGCACGATACATAATAACATTACATTTTACATTTTGAAAGGTGTGCATTTCAAGCAAACCGATAGCAGTTCAGCTTTACACAGATCCCAAATATGGGAGTAGTTGTTAAAAAAATGAGCATCGTTTTTGAGTTTGCTAGTGAATTGGATCAGATCTTCCTCGATCGATATTTTCATTGGGATTTCTAAGATTAAGATGGACTTACAATATGCGAGTGAGTAAAGCAGAAACTTAGATTACGAGCTCGGGCGAAGAAGAGACCCTACCTTCGTCATCGCTGGAGTAACTGTTGTACCGAGACACGTTTGTGGCTGCTGAGCGTTGGCTGTCGGTACTCTTGCTTCTCAAGTGGGGCCTGTGGCCGTCTTCCCTACGTCTCGAACGTCGAGCTTCAGCTACCATTGCTTCATGAGCAGCAAGATCCAACAATGCCTGACGTTTGTAGTAACTTGATATTTCAGTCTGTGGGATCACACCTCCAGCTATTAACGCTGCCCCAGGTTTTCGAGTCAATGGAGAATGAAGCATTCTTTGCTTCCATTCGATCAATCGCTTCATCGATTCCTCACGCTGCAATCATATCATTACTTCTTTACAGTATTGAAGGGCTACAACCTCAATGCGGAAATGTTGATATTTTACGCATATTTAGGATAAAATGATATCTTAACAGAAGGGACACATAGAAAGTATGAGAAAAGCACAAACCTGTTGAATCCTTCGTTCGCCATCTTGCGAGTTTTGAGTTGGGGTCCTTTCAGCATATTCGTTGCTGTCCGGTCGATCATTAAAATATCTCATTCTCGGTAGCCTCGCAGACGCCGATCTGGCAAGTTGCTGTTCACGCCAGTGTCTTGGCTCGATATTTCCTGCTTGGCGGTTTTGCGCAGCAGGACTCGTGAGATTGTCATTAGCCATTCTGGGACCGGTAGTTGCAAAATTTGGATCGCGAGATGTTCTATGATTAATGTTGGTAGGGTCGGGGCGAATTGAGGAATCCCGACTTTCACTCTGATCATAACTCACTTCGCGAAGAGATCTTCTTAGCATAGAATCCTTGCTATAACCCCTGAAAGTTTTCACATAATAATTCACACCAATTGTCGCTACAATAGTATTTGACTTACAAAAAATGAAAAATGTATTTGATTTACGAAAAATGAGAAAAGGACGTAATCCTTTGTCCATGAAGAAGGAAATATTATGAGCCGTTTGCTGGCTACACTAAGATAAAATCTACTAACTTGGTGTATCTTTGCAAAGATTTCATGTTCATCCGATGCTGCTCGTGAGAATATTCTTTTCGGAATTCACGCGTATCTTGATTCGTAGTTTCCGGCACAGAAACAGAATTATTATTGTCGGTGTCTTGCCCTCGTAACGAATATCCCACCGTGGATATCCTATCATCAGGAGAGGAGGGCGGATTTAAGTGTCGCTGCGGTTCTTGAGGAGTGTGATTGTGATGTACAGCCGGTCGCCCCGATTGGACCGAATCTCTGAAAGTAAAGCTTTAAATGTCAAACTTGTCTGCTCGTTGAAAAGTAGTAACGAAATATATGGCAGTACTGTACCTTTCTTCGGAATGAAGCGAATGTTCCTCGGAACTTAAGGTATCTTTAGAATTCACGACATCTAAGCTTGACTTAGGTCTCTGAGGACGACGTTGTTGGTTCGTCGGATAGCTTTCATTATCAATTGGCAATTTCGGCCTTCTGGTAACCTCATAATCGAGAAAATCAGCACTATGCGGTCTTGGCGGTGGTCTCTGTTTAGGTGTCTTCATGATAGGAGCTAATGTTTCCAAAAAGAGAAATAATTTTCGTGGAATTATTGACAAAAAGGGATTAATAAAAAACAGAGCTTGATATTTTGAACACTTACCATTCGACGATAATCCAGGAAAATATCCCGGCTGTCGGCTCTGCTGATGTTCGACGTACATGGGGACGGGAATGGGAACGGGTCCAGGACTCTTCGTATACCCAACGGGTCCAATAGGTCTCTTGTAAAGCTGCGAACCCGTGTATACATCCTCGTAATCTCCTTCGCCAGCAGCAACTCTGGGTTTACCACTTCTACCATAAGTATCAGGCGTCCGTCTTTCAGCTGGTTGTCCCTGATTGTATCCATAATTTATTCCAGATTTGTCAGTTCTCAGTGTAACTTGATGCTGTTGCAGTGGCAATTTCGTTGCATCGATGGTATTTCCTCTTTCGCAATCGGCTCTTAGGTCGGTCCTCATTGGTACAACGTTCGTTGGTAGCATCGAAAATGGGTGATGATCGATATCAGGAGAATTGGTTGAATAATCTATTGATCCATCAGCGAATCTTCGAGGCTTCGGTGGTGCGTTTGCATACAGTGAATGGCCAAAGTTCTTTGCTCCTGGTTGGATCGATTGCACATTGATCAGGCCTGCTTGATGCTGATGTTGTCGTAGCTTTACGTGCTGGGATTGCTTGATATGTTGATGAACCTTGGGCTGTTGGTAACTATTTATCATTTGATGCGCGTCTATTTGCTGTTGATGAAGAAATTGTTGTTGTTGCTGCTGCTGTTGGTGATAGTGCTGTTGTCCTGGACTACGGAAACTCTGCTCATATTGTTTCTGACGCAAATCTTGATGTCCACCGAATTTTCCCGGTGGCTGTATCCATCCATTTGTAAATGGTTCATGCCTGTCTTCCACAATATGATCTGAACCATCTTTCTTGGGGTTTTCATTCATTCCTACAAATACGTTGTTGCTGTTAGTGCTACCGCGGCATGCAACTGGAGCAGTTCTTGAGCTATTCGGACTAGGATTATTGTTGGAAATGTTGCTTGGATCGTCTCGCGACTGGAAACCATGGAAGCCCGAATCACTATCGTCCGTACTGTGATTCAAAGTCGAAGACATTGAGGAAACGCTTGGTCGTGCATTATGATGCCCATGTGCTTTTCTTGGCAAGTCCGAACCCACCATTATGGGGCCACCACTGAAAATACAAAATTATTATTTCGTATAAAGATGGCATGTGCACTTTGTACATTTATCGAAAACGTGAAATGAAAACAACCCAAGGAAGAAAATCTTGTGAATCTTCATGGAAAAATAAGTGAATAGTAAACCACTTTCAGTATCCGCAAGAGTAAATTTTAGGGGCGTTAGAAGTTGATTTATATAACAATCTAGGGAACAAAAAGTATAAAATGTAAAAACTGCACTCACGGCGTTGGATCCTGCAGAAGTGTGGCAAGTGTCAGGACGTTTACCCACTGGTTCAGGCCCTCGCGTGAATCAGCCGCAAAGAAATAAGTCCTCATATTAGCATGTTCAGCTTTAAAGGCAAATTTCTTATTGACCTTTTCCTCGGGTTCACAAATTGTAACTCTGTAAGACGGCAGTAGGATCGAGCCCAGAAGTTTTTCCTCTTCCGGTCCTGAAAGCCAACGTTTCGACTATTTACAAGTGCAATGATGTATTGAAAAACAAAGTATTTCACTTGCAATTTTTATATCAACAAACTCTCTACCAGCAAGGATAAAACTTACAAACTTAAAATATATTTGTCAACTAACCTTTGTAATAGAACATGCAGTATTCCGAAAGAACGAACCATCGTTTCTTCCATAGCATAAGACCTTCGGAGCCCTGTTTGTGAAGCCAACCCTGTAATGTAACCGGAGCAGAAAATGGTCTTTTCGCAGCTGGCGAACGTAAGCCTTGTTGCAGGCCGTTTCTCCTGCGAATAACACCCGATACGGATGTACCAATGCAAGTGTCGTTTCTGTTTTGCGACTGCAAACCGGATGCGATCGTTGGTGCTGTTGGAGCTCCCTGAAACACATAATAAAGGCGGACCATTGATCATACAACGTCGTATATGCGATAAGGTGTGATTTCGAGCCAATTTAGAACCCGAGGTGGTGGACTCGAAGCATTAAGGGGGCGCAACAACATTTCCGGCAGATATGAAATTAACGGAGTATACCGACCGGAACTAATTTCGCTAACGAACACATCGCAAACGATATTCTATCAGACCTCTCCCTTTGTGCCATGCTGCCCCTATGCAACCAAACTTCGACATGTATAGCAAGTTCCCCTTACAGGGATTTCCAGCGTGTCTTGGTTTTGCCGAGAAGGCTCTTGATTCCAAATATACCTTGAAGCTTAAGAAAGCTCGGTGGATCACGTGACTCTGACTGAATAGCATAACTCCCGTTTTGCTCGACGCTCTTGCAAAAATAAAAAGATCGGTCTCGTTCCAACTCCAGACGCCCCCACGAGCGTGTAGAGCATAGGACAAGGGAAGATATAACACGAGAAACGTCGACAATTTCCTCTGTCTACCAACATTATTTAAAATTTCTATATTAAACATAACTATAGGATATTGCTCCCTATAATTTGGTTTACTATCTGTGAACGTTTTTAATACATATGTGCAACGAAATTGTATGAACTAAGGTGAACAATTTTGAGAGATGTTAAATCGTTAGAAATAAAGTAAATTGAACAGTACCACAGGAAGAATACATTTTTTAACAATCGAAATTTTGTGACAAAAGTATTCATAGAATATTCTAATTGATTAGAGAGAATTATAATAAAATTATTGGCGGTAGTAACGACTCGACAGTTCTTTTTTTCTCATACAGATTTCACATTAGTCGATAGCTTTCATATCGCTTCGATTTTCAACCTCGACCGCAGGAAGCAATATCCTGTAATTATTTTTAATGTAGAAAACCTAAATAAGCTGAATGCAGAGAGCCAACGAGCCTCACTTTTTGAC
>JAPYZU010000070.1:0-47883 GCA_030523005.1 Tryphoninae sp. B BG-2022a
GAGAGAGAGAGAGAGAGAGAGAGAGAGAGAGAGAGAGAGAGAGAGAGAGAGAGAGAGCAATGAAGAAATAAATTTGTATATCACGCTACGTTAATACGAGAAATATTCAACGATACGAATCCTTGAATTATCATTTATACCCACCCGATCTCTCGAACAAAACGAAAATACGAACGTTTTCAAAATAAGACGATTTTTAATTATCTTTCTAAGAAAACGAAAATTATTACTACAAATATTATGATACGTTATTATCGTCTATGTTTAAGGAAAATCTTCAAACCAATTCCGGCGTATATCTCGAAGAGGAAGCAGCCTTTTTTTTCTTGCTCACTTTTATTCCAAAATAACATTTCATATTGAACGAGAAACGTTTTTCGAAGCGCTAATTTACGATAAATTTAATTATTTGTCGCATCTCGTACGTAAGAATGTATTAATACGCTCAGAACTTACTGTTTTATCTTGCAAAAGGAGCAGCTTTAAAAATTATGGAAATCTTGAATAATAGTGCATTGAAATTGAATAATGCATCTTGACTGCCAGGTTAAGGGGCTAAATCACTCTAGAGGCTGAAAAATGTAGCAAACTTTGGGATTTTTTTTCAAAGGAACTAAACAACATATTGAAATTCGGTAAAGAGGTCCTTATTATGCAAGTATTCAACGCTCTTTATGAATTTTTATCAGGGCTGTACTAAGCAAAATGGCGGCTTGCCAGTCTTTTCCCAGCGGCTTTTTTTTCATCGCTGCCTCGCCGAACCTATAACTGCTGCAATTTCAAAGCTCCAGTAATGAACCAAAAAGAATTCCATATAGTATGATAACAGTTTTGACATTACGTAGAATTTGTTTGTAAATTGATTTTTGTAAAAATGTCGCGTTAATGAAAAAAATTTCGATAAAACGCAAACGAAAATGCACGAAAATTGTTAAAAACATTTGAACTATGCAATATTCAAAAGTCCTGCGTAGTGTCAAAGCTGTTATCAACTTACTATGTCAGATTCTTTTTGGTTCATTATTGCAGCTCTGAAATTGTAGGAGTTAAGTATGGGTTCGGCCAGGCAGCAATGAAAAAGAAAAGACTTTGTTAGGAAAAACCATCATTTTGTTTAATAAGTTTACCCCTTTAATAATAATGGCATCCCCCCATAGTTATCGGTAATGCGTCGAGATTCCCGTTGATTTACCATAACACTAACACCAAAAAATAATTTTTTTAATTGAAAACTTTTCCAATTTATGAATATTCTTATGACTATTAACTATTTGTATTGTCATAGTCGTTCTTGGTATTACGATTGACGATTTGGATGACATAAGTCCAAACCTAGCGAGCTTCCTAAGATCTCCCTTTCATCAAATATTTATTTAGCGACAAATTATCTCGGGCTCCATTTTCGAACATTTATACAAAATAATAAATTAAAACCAACAAACGTTTAGATATTCGCGTGCGTTTTCCATCATGGAGAAAACAATAGTCAATAAGAATTATCCGACCCAACACCATTCTAAAAAAGATAACAATTTATAAGAATCATTATTATTCTATTCCGGAATGATTAGCCAAAATTTCTAAATTTTTGTCGGTCCAATTACCTATTTTCTATAATTCGTTTGATTTATTTTCCAATATACTTACAGGACTTACGATTCAACTCGAAACCATTTTGAACAAAATACTATTTTCCTGACGAACGATAGTTCGAAATCCAATTTTGTGAATCTAAAGATGGCCCTCGCGACTCAACAGTCGTAAAGGAGCCTACGAGAGAATAATATTGGAATTTCGTTACCGGGTATACCGTACCGGATGAGTGTACCGTGTGCTATTAATCGCTTAGGGAATGTCGCGCGTGATTTTCTCGCCCACGTTCACCACCGAGCTTGCAACTTTTACCGGTTGGCTATCCGATCCTGTAATGCCCATAACGCCGTAAAAGCACCATTAGGCATTGACTGCAAACTATCCGGTTGGCCGTAACAATTGACGCACGTGCGATCATTCACCAACATTGTGAAATATTGTTCGCAAAGACTTTGGCCAAGGAGAACGTACGACGCGGTGGTAGAGAACGACGATAGTAACGAGAACAGATGGCGGTTGTTGCCAACTGTACGCGATGGGCTTCGTACAAAATCGAAACGACCGGAAGACGACCGAGTTGGTCACAATTTTATGAAATATATTTTATTTCTCCACGACGCATCGTGCGATTTTATTGAAATTTTTATTTTTATATATATTTTTTTTTTTTTTTTAGTAATTGGCAGAATGTGTGATTTTGGGCAAAATGTTTTATTCGAAAACGGTTTCTTATTAGCGGGAGACGGTACGTTTTAGGATTGAATGGGAAACGTCCAAGTTTGAAATTAAGTAAAATTTGAAAAATATTCATCGTTTAAAAATAGTTGGGTAGAAAATAAGGATAGATATTAAAAAAATGTTTAACTTGGAAGTTTTTTCAATGATTTATTGAAACCACCGTTACGTGCGTTATTCTAAATGATCGAAAATGAAAAAAAGTAAATATTAGGAATATCGATAACTCGTTCAATCCTGTATTAAGGGGATGCGACATATTTGAAAGTCCCTATCTAATCTTCTTTGCTTCAAATTAAGATTTCTTCAACAATATTCAACACTCTTCGACGATTTTTTCTAGCTTTGTTGAGAAAGACTTTATTGTTAATTTTATGTAGGTTTTAGGGGATATTGAAAATAGACAAATTTTCGAACTAATTGAAAATTGAAAACATAGGTTTGAACAAATTTTAAATGTACCTATTGCTACCTGGTATCTGGGTCTGAATCGTTTTTTCACAAATATGACTCGACACATTGTTTATAATAGTTTAATATACACGCACAACAAAAATAGTTAAAATGAAACGTACGGTTCCTGATAAAAGATACATTGAAAATAGGCATTTTTCGAAGCATGTGTTGCGATTTTAAATTGGTCCAAAAATTTTTCTATTTCGAATGTCCTGTCGAATGCCCTACATACAATTCGAACAAAGTCTTTCCGAAGAAAAATAAAAAAAGATCGTCGAAAAATGTTGAATAGTTTTGAAGAAATCTTAATTTGAAGCAAAGAAGATCGATAGGGGCTCCCGAACACGACGAACCCCCTTAAGGCAGGACCCCACAGTGATGGTCAGAAAAATAAGCTTTTTTTACATTACATACATTAAAATAGATTCGAGTAAACTTTTAATGAAAAAGAAACAATGGTTGTCGTACAATAAATGTTTCTCCAAAGCACGTTTTTCGAAATTGATGCGGGCGATAGCGCTTTCAATAATCATCGAATATGGACAATTTTTTCATAAATCTTATTGTAATTGCTACAATACAATCGTTGAGTGTAGCCATTTTTGTTTTTGATAATTACTGCTTCTTAAAACATCTCGAATGAAGTTATTTTACATGATAATAATACTTTTTATTTCAAAACTTGGCCACATCTCGAAAAATATACAAAAATAAGAACGCCCACGCTCAACGATAGCCATGACAATTACAATAAATTTTGAATAAAAATTTGTTATTGTTCAAAAACCGTCGTTTCGACAAAAATATATTCTACCTCACGTATTGTTTCTTTTTCAATAAAAATGTACTTGTATCTACTTTATTATATGCAGAATTACATATCTTTAATTCAGTCAAGAAAGAAAACATGTGACGAGTGAATAAAAAAACTAATGAAAAAACGTGTATTTCTCTGGCCGTCACAGTGGCCGTCACCTATCGTATACTTTTAATATTATTTTTGTATCACTTTTACGGCCCGCTTGTCGTATGTTCCCTGTCAAAGCGAGGCCGAGGAATCTCTCTTGGGATCGTTGGGCCTAAAATGGGCTCAAGGTTGGAGGTCGGAGTCGCCAAGGGATTGAAAAGAAAGACCAAACTAAGATTGAGATAGATAGATTCTGAAGAATGGGGAGAAGGAACTGTAATTCTCATCGATTAGACAGTTGTTTGATGAGGAATAAGAGCCACAGTGAACAAAAAACGAGAGTAATACATATCTATTTATAGTTGTACATAAGGAGGGTACTTTTATATAAAGCTGTATATAACGACATACAGGAGGGGTGTTCCGTGCGTAGTTATACGTAGCTACATATATAGAAGAAGCGAGGATGTGGTTTTCGTAGTCTGGATTTATATATGTACATATAAATGTAGCGAATGGGAAGAGGATTCGTGATTGCTTCGCGTCGAGCAAATAGAGCCAGGCTGTGATAGATATTTCCGAGTATTTTATATATACAGTTATGCCCGACGTGTTCCAAGCGTATATAGAAAGCTTAATATCTTGATTACACGAAGCTTTCACTCTCGTATAAAATCCTGAGTCCAAAGCCTGGTGCCTTTTCCAATTCCAGAGATCGAGTGAGCAGTTTTGTCGTTGATCCTTCATTGGCATGCTCGGGGTCGCCTCTACTGCTCGTATCAGCGTTTACGATCGTAATCACGATTAAACGGAAGATCATACAAAAATCGTTAATACAGGGTGAAATTTTGAAGGGAATTATTATTACAAAGATCGATTGATTTATTTGATAAATTCCTCGAGAAAATCCAAGTTTTGGCACGTTAAAAGATTAATGTAGAAGAAAATTCGAGCTCTGTGTTGAGAGGTTCGAACACAGTTTAGCCCGAAGTGAAAAACGTAGGCTGTTGCTGAAGCTTGATTAAACATTCGCGTAGTGTCTGTTGCCGACTACCTTTTTATCTGACATCTTTTTCCTCTTCACCTATATATACATACACCGCTATGCAAGATCGGTCGGGTTGACGAGAATGGTGGTGAAGTGTAGATGCCGAGAAGAGCCCGAAGCCCCAACTGGATGGTCATTTTTTTAGCGAATCTCTTGAATAAGAAATGAAACAAAAAGAGACAAACCGGCGTATCGTCGTTTTTCTCAACGAGCTGGGGCCATTTTTGCCTTTTTCTCATACTTTCAAGTATCGATCCAAAAATACCAAGGGAAAGCTGCGGGTGACCCTGAAAGATCCGAAGATAGGAACAAGGAGAGAGCGAATTGGTACCAAGGACGATGGAGTATAACGTTCTCTGTAGGTACTTTGGATAAGATCGCAATCCTGAGAGCATCGAGTTTATCGTATTATCTCTTCGAGGATGTAGGCTCGCGGTTGAATTTGTACGATTACGCGGCTTTAACAAGCATTCCACGTCCGATACATAAACGAGATACGCGTTACGCGCAACATAACGTCATGGGCCGAGCACTGTATGCGCTTGCTCGCTTCAGCTCCGAAAGGGCTTTCGGTGAAACGGGGTTAAGTTAGTACTATATAGATAAATAGGCGGATTATAGGTCAACCACAAACGTTCTTCTGCTCATTAATTCGGTATACTATCCAGCTACGAGGTATCTCAATACAATGTAGTCCATGCAAGACGGTCAATAATATTAGTCCGACCATTTATTGACCGTAACTACTTAAAATTATTTCTCCAGCAATACCATTAATCGAAAGTAACTGCAACCACGGATATTTTATACAATGCTGGTAAATCCTAGTGGCCCGACCGCATATTGGCATAAACTGCTGTGTAAGTAGAATTACGTGTAGTAGTTTGTGCCAATGCATTGTTAGACGCAAGTAGATTAAGTCTATGCATGGTCAGCCTATTCAGTGACCTAAACTACTGTCACGCGTATTACGACTCCTTGCGTCTGACGAGTGTAGTATATTGTTTAATACTATGATTCGTGATATATACGTCATGATTCATGAGCAATTCCTGAATAGAAAAGCCTGATACGAAACGTCGTGACGTGAGAAAATGATGTGGAGGGAAACTGAAAATAAGGCATTAAGGAGGTTCGGGGATGACCATGCTAGTAAACTTAGAGTCTATTTTGCGCCGCAATACCAAGACTTTTTATATACGTGTATGTTTCCGATTTTTCGAGAAATATTTTGTAACTATTGAATTTCGAGTTTCGTATTATTTTTATAATATAAAAAAGACTTAAAAATCTACTATTCGATGACTTCAGTAATACATGATATCGTCGAAGTTTGACATCGTCGTAATTTTGATAGCTGTCATTTGTCCGGTGCACCCGGCAAATACCTCAATTTTTTTACACTTTATTCCTGAATTAATCATTTATTATTCCAGTGAGCTTTCCAATTCAAGGTGTTCTATCGATTACAAATATCAACGAATGCAACCATCAGTTTTTTACGTGTGTCTTGACTCCAAGTGCTATAAAAAAATCGATATATCCGTCGAACCGGTACATTTTGTCGTCTATATGTGATAAATGCACCGATTTTAATAATTAATATCTCGGAAACTGTGCGGTAAATCTCGTGAAAACTCCGCTTATGCATAGACGAAGAGTTTGACGCTATATACAAAGATTTAACTTTTATCTTGGAGTCACTCCAATCACCGAATCTCCATAATATACTACGAAATTTTTAAGTATTGTAATTTTCTTTGTAGGATGATTCATCACCAATACAGAGTATCGCAATTGTTAGGTGTTTTGTCTTTAAACTTATAGGATAGTCAAGCATCAAGTAAAGTCGCCAGGTATAGGAAACGAAAGAATAGCCGAGGAAGTATGTTATTTATATTCTGGTTTAGTCGCTCCGCGTACTGGGGCCCAACTGATGAAAATCTTTCTCGTCAACGGTTGTTGCAGTTTCGGTGTAATTGACTGTCCCTCTCGCTCATTACTCAAGACGGTCGCCAGCTAATGGATCAGGATGATATATAGATAGAGGATATGCATTGTGGGTAAAATGAATACAGTTTGCAAACATTTAGTAGTTGACTATGATTTAAATAGTTTTGTTACAGTTTTACTATAGTTTAAATAGTTTTACAACAAAAAATATCTTATTTAAAATATAATTCTTCTCGGGTTCATCGGTTCTGAGTGCAAGCGTCCGGCCATACCTACCATTTGTAGCTCGCTCAGCTGGAGTGTACCGATTCACTGCATGTGCACGCACACGGACGCGCACATGCACGCACACGGACGCGCACATGCACGCACACGCACACGCACACACACGCACACACGCGCGCGCGCGCACACACACACACACACACACGCGCGCGCGCACACGCACACGCACACACATACACACACAGGTGCGCGCGTGGTTTTAATAGTGCGTACTACATCGAATCATGTTCTTATTCAACATGCACACGCAAAGGCAAGCAAAAATGTCAGAGGGCGAGGCCCGCCGGTAAACCAGTAAACACCTATAAGCGTAGTAATTTTATTTACTACCCAAACTAAGTATTATCTACGTTTTATATGATCTATGTCCTTCAATGACGTTATGTCATAGATCGTTGAACTCGTTTTAATGAAGATGACTTTCAAATGTTCGAAGTACATTTGAAATACATTTGAAGGCCTTTTCTGCCTTCACCCGCAGAAAAAACATTGTCCTTATCGGATGATGCAATTTTACTGTTGTTATTGTGCAATTTTATTTTAGCAAATATTTCTGTGAATCTTCTAGATAGATAGTAAACTTGGTGCGTAACTTTCAGACCGGAGTGGTAGTAAGCACAGATTCCAATATACGGCGTACTTCGCCTTTTTACATATATTATTTCTTCTCCTCATACACATCTCCAGCCTCAATTCTACCATCAACCATTCCGATGGACGTACAGTTTTTTTCTTAGGTGGCTTCCGAACCACTGAGAGCACAGAAAAAGCACATAAAAGTATTCCATTGGTGCCGGTGTGAATCGAACCCTGGCACACTGCGTTTGAGCTGGGAACATTACCGCTATGCCATTAGCATTCTCTCCGTGAATCTTATAGTTTCGAAGATATCTAAGATGCTAATAGTTATTGCCTCAGCCTGTATAGTATCGCTCTTACAGGTAGGTTACACAATGATATAGTTTTGAAAATGCACTACAGAATATACAGGGTAGTCCACGTAATGTGTGCACTGTTATAACTTCCACTGTATGCGCTGCACGAAAAAATCTTATATACAAAAGTTACATGGTGCCAAGTTACCTGATTTTCTATTTATCTTTTAAACTTTGATTTATTCCGATTTTAATGCTGTAAGGTTCATAGTGGCCAGATATCATTTTCTATTTGTTTTTTCGATCGAAGAAAAAATTGCTTCAGTTTTTCTGAGAAAAATATTAATGTTCCGAAAAACCTTAGATGAGTGATTATTTTACAAACCATACAGATTTCGTGAAAAAAGAAATTTGACATTTTAGAATCCCATGGAAATTTGTTCACTACTTATATATTCATAAAATCAGTTGACACGTGATTAAGGATTTTATTGAAAAATATTTTAATTCTTCAAGTCCACAAATAATCCTATTACCTTACTTTTCTCTTCTGCTAGTTTCTTATTCACAATATAATTCAGCACATAAATGTTGTCCACTGTCCCCATCCCCCTCCTAAACCCTGTTTGATTCGGTGGAATTATTTTCTTTCTCTCCACCTCCTCCTCTAACCTCCTCGCTAGCACTGTTGTGTATATTTTATAAATTGTCGGCATCAGTGTTACTCTTCTGTATTCCTCCACTTTTCTCCCTTCTCCCTTTTTCACTATCGGTGCTATTATCCCCATTTTCCATTCCTTTGGCCAACCTTCCCCTTTCCACACCCTTCTGCATATTTCCTATGCCACCTCCACCGCTTCTTCTCCTCCCCACATCCATGGTTCGTTCGGTAGCTCATCTTCTCCCGCCGCCTTCTTTTCTTTCATTCCCTTAATTACTTTTCTTATTTCTTCTATGCTTATCTCTTCCGCTTCTCCTGTTCTCTCCTCTCTTTCCGTCCCCATCCTTGTTCTTTTTTCTCCCCCCCCCCCCCCCCCGCCCCTAACAGCTTCATAAAGTATTCTTTCTATTCCTCTTTTCCTATGCCCTCCGTTACCATATTCCTGCTTTTCCTTCCTCTGTTTACCATCCTCCACACGCTCTCCTCCGTTTTCGCCTGTGCGATTTCTCTGATTATTCTCTCTCTCTCCTCCTCCTTTTTCTTCTCACATAGCTCCTTATACTCTCTCTTTTTCTATCTATACTTTTTTTCGTGCTCCCTTCTCTCCTCGCTTTCCTTAATTCCTTTCTCACCTCCGCTTTCTTCTCTTTGCACTCTTCATCCTACCACCCCTCTCTCCGTCTCCCCTTCTCCTCCTCTCCGACCTTTTCCTCACTTTTGTTAACCGTCCCTCTTATTTTCTCTATTGCTTCCCTTATCGCTCTGTTTCGTACGGCACGTGTGGACGTCGGTACGAATAGCGATTGGGTAAATTAAACCACTTATTTTTATTTAACAACTCTTTTTATGCTTATTAACTCAAAATCCAAAACACCCAGCTATAATGGTGTATTTCTCCCTGGGTCTCGCAATGATGCGTCTTCGCCGGCACTCTCTTACCAACTGCCCCATTCGCACGCGCCTTTTCGCCTGCAGCCATCTCTCGGGCTCTGAGGGCTAGCGAAGGCCCATGGGCGTACTCTCATTTCTACTTGCGAGTGCCACAGGGCTCAACCATTCCGTCAGCTTTTGAACGGCATGTTCAAAATAAATAAAACGTGTGAATATCAATAACAGAACATAGATTCCATGTACACTTCTTAAGGCTAATTACGACTACTCTATCGGCAGCGGCGATAGTTTTTTAATTGCTCTTTTGTACACTCCCGTTGGCGTTCTTACGCTTGCCACTCTGACGACCCCGTCATCACCGGGATGAACATCAATTATTCGACCGGTTATCCAATGTAGCGGCGGGGTGTTGTCCTCCTTTATCAAGACGAGATCTCCTTTTTTATATTATGGGCTTCTCCCTTGAGCCATTTGGCACGTTGCTGCAATTCGTGGAGATACTCCTTGTTCCATCGCTCCCAAAAATGCTGCTTCATCTTGTGAATATGCAGCCATGCTGATATGCGGTTTGTCGCCGTGTTTGATATGTCGTATTCTGGCACGGATTGCATCGACCTATTTATCAAGAAATGAGCAGGTGTTAGCACGAGTGGATTATTTGGATCCGCCGACATGGGTGTGAGCGGCCTCGAATTTAAAATGGCCTCAACTTCTACAACAAAGGTATTGAATTGTTCATACGTGAACAATGAATCGCCAACCGTACGACGCATATGATACTTAAAACTCTTCACTGCGGGCTCCCATATGCCGCCAAAATGTGGCAAAAGAGGTGGTATGAATGACCATTCTATTTCCTGGTCAGACAAAAATCGGTGAATATTTTTTCTGTTTTCCTTACGCTCAAAAAATTCCGCAACCTCTTTTAAATAATTGCTAGCCCCATTGGAATTGGTTGCGTTGTCGGATTGAATTATTTTGGCCTTACCTCTTCGAGCGAACAGGAGCTTCAAGCTCGCAATGAACGCTTCTGTAGTTAAATCGCTCACTATCTCAAGATGCACCGCCTTAGAAACAAGACAGACGAAAACAGATACATAAATTTTCACCTTGATGCGATTGCGATGCTTTTTCTCCTTAATACAGAATGGTACGCAAAAATCAACGCAGACGTTTTCGAACGGTTTAGCGCTAATAAGACTTGTCTTTGACAGGTTACCCATTGCGTATTTGGGCGTCGAGAGATTCCAACGGGAACAACGGACGCACTTTCGAATCACTTCTTTGACGAAGTTTCTTCCATTTATGAGCCAATAGCTCTGCCGTATCAAGTGCAAGGTCGACAGACTCCCGGCGTGGCAAAGGTTACGATGCGCTTCGCAAACAATGAGCTCTGCAACTTGAGCGTTTGGTGGCAACAGCACGGGATATTTCTTCTCAAACGTAATGTCGGCGTGCTTCAAGCGCCCTCCACCCCTAAGTATTCGCTGATTATCCACGAATGGGCTGAGTCCCAATATAGCCCTACGCTTGCACAGTGATTGCTTTTTTATCACTTCTGCCAGCTCCTTTTTGAAGAAAGCGAGCTGCACTAATCTTATTATTAGTCTTTCAGCAGCCTTTAAATCTTCGAGGGTGAGATCTTCGGATGCAGGTTTCTGCCGTCTGCATTTCTGCGCAAAACGCATGCAATAGCCAATGGTTCTCTTCATTCTGTTGAAGGATGAGAATCGTGCCAATAGGTCGAGTCCCGCGGTACTCGTTGTCAGTGCGATTGTTGGGCGCTGCTGTGGAATCTCCATGTCCAGCAACAAGTTCGGTGGCCACGAACTTTCGTCTTCTGCAAGCCAAGCAGGACCGTTGTTCCATATAGGATTATTGACGAACTACAGAGGAGATTGGCCCCGTGATAAGGCGTCAGCAGGATTATCTGCTGTCGGCACATGCCGCCATTTGCCCAGTTGGTATCCTCTTGGATTTGAGCTACCCGGTTTGCGACAAACGTCTTTAGCCGATGCGAGAGCGTTTGAATCCAGTGGAGAGCGATAGTTGAGTCCGACCAAAAATCGTATTGTCGAAATTTAGTCTCAGGGACGCCAGGGCTATTTTGTACAAGGAAGCGAGAAGCGATGCTGCGCATAACTCAAGCCGAGGCAGCGATATTTTCTTGATCCGACCTACGCGAGTTTTTGAGCAGGCGCGATGCGCCTCGCAATTCCCCGATGAGCTCGCAGACTGTACATACAGCACGGCTCCGTACGCGTATTGGCTAGCGTCGAAGAAGCCGTGTATCTCAATTTTTATGGCACGTTCAGCTATGATTCGACGCGGAATATGAGATTGTTGATCATTCCCATTTGCGCTGTGTATTCGGTCTATGCCCTGACAACATGTAGTGATACTGACTCATCCAAATTCAGACTGATTTGCCACAGTTCTTGGAGCATTATTTTTGCCTTTACTACAACCGGCCCTAGAAGCCCGAGAGGGTCGAATAGCAAAGCTATTTGGGAGAACATATTCCTGTTTGTAACGCGCTGCTGCCGTGCAAACGGTCTTACAACGTGTACAAGGATGTCTTCTCCCGGATGCCAGTGGATCCCGAGCGTCTTCTGCGTTTCAAAGTGGCTCAAACAGATGTGCGAGTCGGATGATTTGGCTTGTAGTGGTTCCAGGAGCCTCGAATCGTTAGAGCACCACTTGCGTAGATTAAATCCCCCACAGGATAGTAGCTCTACAAGCTCATGCCGCAATTGCTGTACTTCTTCCAAAGATAACGTTTCGGTAAGCAGGTCATCAACATAGAAATCCTCCCGAATTGCCCTGCTAGATAGCGGGAAATTTCCTCCTTCGTCTGTGGATAATTGTTGCAGACTACGAATAGCCAGAAAGGAGGCACGCGTTGTGCCATACGTCACCGTGCCTAGGCGAAATGTTTTGATCGGCTGCGCTGGATCTCCGCGCCATAATATTTTTTGAAAATCCGCATCTTGCGGGTGTATTTTAATTTGCCGGTATATTTTTCTATGTCCGCACTGAGAACGTATCTGTGCACCCGGAATCTTGTGATGATGGAGAACAAATCCTCTTAAATCGTTGGCCCAGTCATGAGAGCCTCGTTCAGCGATAGGTTTCGCAATGTCTTAGGCGACGCATCAAAGACCACTCGCAATTTTGTCGTTTGGCTATGACTCTTGAGCACGTGCTGATGCGGTATAAAATAACCCCCTTGGCTGGCCTGACTGCCGGTCACCTCCGTCATATGGCCGAGAGCCTCGTACTCGCTGAGAAATCTTGTATATTCTTCGCGTACACCGCAATCTTGAGCTAATCGGCACTCCAATGAGTACGATCGCTTCTTCGTCGTCTGATAGGAGGCATCTAGCTCGCTAATCTTGTCATTGACAGGTAGTCTAACTACATACCGTCCGCTCGCATCTCGTATAAATGTTTTTTGGAAACGATCCTCGCATGCCTCTTCCTCTTTCGATAAATGCTTTGCTCGTGGAAGCTCTTCTATTTCCTAAAATCTACAAACTTGCCTATTCAGTGATTCTGCATCTAAATTGCATAAGATTTGCCTCCGAATCGAGGGCCGCCCGTGAGACTATCCAACCGAAGCGCGTTTTCTGCAATATTATGGCAGTGTTCATTAGCTCGATTTGATCTTGGCATAATAAATAATAAAACTGTTCGGCCCCAATGAGCGCATCAATTTCGGATGGAATATCAAAGCTCGGATCTGCTAGGGTAATGTTTTGGGGCAAGTTCAATTCGCGACGCTTGATGGATTCGGTGGGGAGCATTTCTGAAATTTGCGCGGTAACTAGAAACATCAACGCGGCCTCGAACCGCTTGTCACGCGAAAACACGGTCGTCCTGACTGAGTGTTTGAGATGAGTGAGTATTTGACCAAATCCGGACACCGGTACTGTAATTTCAGATTTGGGGAGCTCCAAAAGCTTACAGAACTGATCGGTAATGAAATTAGCTTGCGATGCGCTATCCAAAAGAATTTTACACTGAACAGACCAACCCGCTGTATATGAAATGAATGCCGTCGCCGTTGATAAAATCACTTGATCTGAGACAACAACTTTAAGGCTCGTGCTAGGCTTCGCCTCTATCGAAATCGAATTGTCGGACTCTTGAGTGTGACTCTCGGACTGAAAATGAAACAACGTATGATGCTTGCGGCGACATTTGCAGCATCCTCCAGATTTGTTATTGTTCATTTTATGCCCCGGCTTCAGACAGTTCCAACAAAGCCGTAGAGATTTGACCGTGGCGGCTTTGGACTCCCTGCTCGATTTGAAGAATTTTTCACAGTGGTATATATTGTGCCCCTTCTTGCAAAGCGCACATTCTGCTTGCTTGCGTGGCAACTAGTGCGCTTTGAAGCTTGTGAGTCGAACCGCGACCCGAGTTTGCATGACGCGATTGCACCCTAGTCGGTTGCATCGGAGTTTCTTGAGCCACGCTTTCGAGAACGTGACAATGGTTTTTGAGGAATCTCCAAAATTCTGCGATAATTGGGATTTCCGTTCCGTTAAGAGAGTGCTCCCATTTTTTATGAGTGCTCCGATCGAGCTTTAAAGTTAGCAAATGCATAAGGATCGCGTCCCAAGAATCCGCTGGCTGCCCGAGAGCTTATAGTGCTCGTGTATGCCTTAGTGCCGTATCAACCAATGATCGTAAGCTTGGAGCGGGTTCTTTCGAGAGCGTCTGGATATCGAAAAGCGCCCGAATATGACTCTGCACTATTATTCGTCTATTGTCGTATCGTTCTATTAAAAGAGTCCATGCGACGTCATAATTTTGCGCCGATGTTTCAAGAGACTGAATTACTTGCGCGGCATCATCTTTTAAAGACGATCTCAAATATTGCAATTTTTGAACCGGTGTGAGATTCGCATTATCATGCACTATTGATTTGAAGTTGTCGTAGAAACCGAGCCAATCATCGTAATTTCCGCAAAAAACCGGCAAGCTAATAGTTGGAAGTTGAATATTCGTTCTCGCATTTTTACCTGCAGTTGCGGGCTGCGGTTGGATAGCCTGTATACCCTGTCGACCGCTAGCCTGCCTATAGGCCGCGAGTCGGCGCTCGGCGCTCGCCGTTAGCTCAAAATACGACTCTTCATAAAAACATCGATCGCTGACAGCGGCAGTCGCACTATCCAAATAGCACGCCTGCCCCCCCCCCCCATTTTCCCCATAACATTCGATTTGAAATTGAATTTCGTCAAAAACATTCAAAGTCTCTTTGACTTTATGCACACGCTCTACTAATTGTTGCTCGTCAGGGTTCTCCGACCATCTTTCCAAATACGCTCTAAAACGCGTCAATTGCGATTTTATAGCACCTCGCTTTTGAACTACCAGGCGCATATTCTCGGCCATTGTGTATTGCGCGAGGTTCGCACACGTATAATAATAATGCTAACATTGATACCGATACAGCTCGGGGTGCGGCGGACGCTAACGCTGTTGCTACGATGGCTGCGTTTCGAAGATTGCATGTGTCGCAGTTTTCGTCTGTTGAGGCGTTATCCTCTGCTGACCGCCGAAACGCCATTGTTCTCTCATCGCTCTCTGTGCTCCGCACCGTGGGTGCGTTTTCTCGTGACACGTACAGTCTGTATCTCGCCTGTGAGGCCTTAGCACTGTTCACGTGTTCGGTAATACTGTTGCTGTTCTTTATTCCAGAAATCCGGCTCGAAGGACCAATGTTTCGTACGGCTCGTGTGGACGTCGGTACGAATAGCGATTGGGTAAATTAAACCCGAACCAGTTATTTTTATTCAACAACTCTTTTTATTCTTATTAACTCAAAATACAAAACACCCAGCTATAATGGCGTATTTCTCCCTGGGTCTCGTAACGATGCGTCTTCGCCGGCACTCTCTTGCCAACTGCCCCATACGCGCGCGCGTGGGTACCGCCTTTACACCAAGGCCGACTCGCATTGCCGAGTTCCGACAACCCCGACTACAGCGCCGCCGTCGACCAATGAGAGCAACGGTAGCGAGCTAGAGGCACACGCTCTACGTAGCGAGAGGAGAGATACTTCTTTACGACACGTACATCGATCGACACGTACTATAACCTGCGCAGTTTAATAAAGTTATATTTTTACATATACTCCGAAAGTAAATATATATTTCTGTGTCTCGTGAAACCTACCCCTATCGACGAAATAGCTGGACTCTAAGCTATAGCACGAGATACCGCTACACGCGCCTTTTCGCCCGCGCCCTCTCTCGGGCCCCGAGGGCTAGCGAAGACCCAGGGGTGTACTCTCATTTGTACTTGCGGGTGCCACAGGGCCCAACCACGCTCTTTGCGTTTCCACACCTTCTACTTTAATTCCCTGTATTCCGTTCTTATATTCTTCCTTTCTTCCGACCATTTGCCTCTTCTCGGCCCCGGTTTCTTCCTCCTTTCCTTTTCCGTCTTCTCTCTCCTTCCTTTTTTGATCGTCACCACGAGTGAATGATGGTCCGATTCCTCCCTATCTTCTACCTTTACGCTTTTTATTGCCTTCCTCGTGTTCTCGTCTCCCAGTATATAGACAATTACCGTCTCTCCTCTCGTTCCTACATACGTATATTCCCCTTCTTCGTGCCCCTCTATATTCCCGTTTCATAATCTCCTACCCCACTTTACCTAGCCTACTCACCACCTTTCTCCCGCCTTCATTTACCTCTTCGTCCTTTGATTTTCTTCCTTCTTCCTTCTCTTCCTCTTTTATTCCCATCCTCGCATTGAAGTCCCCTCCTATTATCACTCTTTACTTTTCATTTTGCCCTTCCATCCACCCTCTCATTTTTTCTAATTTCCTTCCCATATCCCCATTTATGTATACCGCTACGGTCGTCCATACCTCTTCCCCTGCTCTCATTTTCCCATACACCATTCCCTCTTCCTTCTCCTGGTCCTCCTCTTTGCTCTCCATCACCATCCCTTCTCTGACTCTCATCAACATTCCTCCTATCGCCCTGCCGTTCCTATTCCTCTTCTTCGCCCCTTGTCTTCTCCACTTATACCCCTTCGGCAACTTACGCCTTATTTTCTCCCAGTTCTTTTCTTCTACCCACGTTTCCGTTACCGCTATTACTTCCCATTCTTCCATTTCTTTCCAAAAGTCCTCGTCCTTGTTTCCTAATCCTGCCATATTCCAATACGCTATTTTCCATTCCTGTCTTCTTTCTCCTCTCTTTTCTTTCCCGCTTATCTCCCGTCTCTTGGCCCCTCCTTTTCTCTCCCTATCTCTTCATTTTTTCGCCACTCCTCTTCTATCCTGCCCTCTTCTCCTTTCCCCGTCTCCATCCACCATTCTCTTCATTTTCCATCCTTCATGTTTTCCTTCTCCTCATCCCAAAACCACCATTTCCCATTTACCCGCAATTTTCCATGTCTCACTTTTACTATTTTCCCCTTCCTCTTTTCCCGTTCCCCTAGTTCTCTTATTTTCTACTGCAGCCTTCTCTCCCTCCATGTCAGGTCTTCCTGTATTATCTCTCTCCTTCCTCTTAAATTCGCTTTCTTTCTCATCACCTCTCGTTTCCCTTCCCCTTCCACCATTGTCACTTTCACCATCGAGTTTCTTCTCTCTGCGCCTACTTTTCCTATCTTTTTCACTCCTGCTATTCTTGCCTGCACTCCTGTTTTTCGTAGTACGCCCCTCGCCGTTTTTCCACCGTCCTCCTCATTTCTACCCTTTTTATTAGTATCCTCCTTCTTCTTTCCTCCTTCTCTTTCCTTTCCACTTTCCTCTCCATCTCCTTTATTCTCTCTTCTAGTTCCCTGCTCCTTTCCTCTCCTGACCGCTCTCCGCCCCCCACCTCTCTTACTTTCCCCACTCTGATTCTATCTCTCTTATTCTCTTCTCTATCTCTTCCACTCTTCCTCTCCCTTTTTCCTTTTCTTCCATCCTCCTTTCTAATTGTCCTATTCTTTTCTCCATTCCTTCCTTCTCTCTTCTCCATCTTTCTTCTCCCTTTTTTATTTCCTCTTTTATCTTTTTCATCTCTTCTTTCATTTCTCTTATTTCTCTCCGCTGCCCCTTTATCTCTTGTTTAACCCTCTGCAACTCTTTTTTTTATCTCCTCTCTCATTCGTCTTATCATCGTCCCTATACTGTCCTCTTCCTCTCCTTTATTCTCCGGTGATCGGTGCACCTTTCTGCTTTTTTGAAATGCCGTCCTTCCTTCCTCCTCTTCCTCCCGTTCCTTCTCCGTATGTTCTCTTTTCCTTTTCCACCATTCCTTTATTCCTATCAAGACCCCCGCACTCGCGCTTCTTTCCATAACTAGCCTTTCCGCATTTGTTTTTCGTTTCCTCCTCTTCCCCTCCTCCTCCACTCCCTTACCTTCTTCTGTCTTCATTTTTTTTTGTCTTATGCTTATTTATTTACACTTGTTTACCCTTACTTCCCTATTTACCTATTTATCTCTTTTTTACTTTATTTTTCCTATCTTTATTTCATTTATTTATTCACTTTATTTTGTTTTATTTTACCTTATCTTATTTACCGCTACTCCCTTCTTTGCCTACCGTCTTTCTACCTTCCCTCTCTCTCTCTCTCTCTAGCTACCTCTGCCTTCCGTCGTCGGCGCTACACGGCGACGCTACCCGCTCGTTCCTCTCTCCACTTTTATTTCTCGTGCCTCTCTGTCTCGTTTCCTCCTATTCACTCCTAACCTCTTTTCAATTTTCGCGTTTCTCCCTTTCGTCCTTTTCCTACCTTATTTTGTTACTTTCACCTACTTTACACTTCCTCTGCCTTCTTCCCTACCCTCCTCCTTCCTCACTAGACCCTTTCTTTACTTGTTTCCCTTCTTATCGCACCTTTCCTCACTTTTCTTTCGTTCACCTGCCACACACGTCCTTCCACACTCTCGCCGGAAACGGAAGTCGAGTAAATTACATATTACATACAGTATAGAAATAAATGCGTGAACATAATTCTCTTTAATTTAATTTATTAAGTCATAATTAAGCACATGAGATATATTCGTCCATTTATCACAAGTTGTTCATATCATTTCATAATTGTAATTATACAAGAATGATTAGATTACACAAGACGTCTTGCAATCCCCAGCAAAATCCTTAAACACGTGTCAACTGATTTTAGGAATATATGTTGTGAAGAAATTTTCATACGATTCTAAAATGTCAAGTTTAGATTGGTATACGGTTTGTAAAAGAATCATTTAGATATAGAAATAAAAAATCATCAATAAAAAATGAGGTTTTTTGGAAAATGAATATTTTTCTCAGAAAAACTGAAGCAATTTTTCTTCAATCGAAAACAAAGAAATAGAAAAATATATCTGCCCATTATGAATTTTTCCGACATTAAATACGGAATAAATCAAAGTTTAAAAGAAAAATTGAAAATCAAAAATAAAAAATATAGTTTTTCAGAAGTAGAGTTTCTTTTCTAAAAAAAATGAAAACTTTCATAGAGCACAACTTGAATAGTTTTGTTGTATTTCTTTCTCAAAAGCGCACTGAAAAATGAAAAATTTGCAAAAAAAAACGTCTCGATTAACCAATTTTTGAAAAAGTTATAAGGGTTTGAATATGGTTGAAAAACAGAAAAACGTTTTTTTCAAAATTCATAACTTTTTTTTCGGGGGGCCAAAAAAATTTGAAAAAAATTCACAAAGATGTTTCTAGCGCGGGAAGTATAACATATACAATTTTCTACAGAATTAAAAATGGTCGGGTTCAAAAGTGGTTGAAATCATATGGAATCAGTCATAAATATATTTAACTGTTCATATCAAAACGCAGTTGAACATTTTGAGAACTCGCTTCACATAAAAAGCTTGCATGACGTTTCTCGTTATTTGATCGAGCGAATAAAGGTCGTTTTACGTACGAAGATATGCTGCGTTTTTCACTTTTATTTCCCTCGTGAACGAACCTTTATGGACGAGTTAAAACAATGGGGATGCAACATCCGGGTTTTTAATTCGCACGTGTTTTTTCGTCAATTCGAGATGAACAATTCGAATGTAACGCGCGTATAAAGAAACGCTTATGTATTCCTACAAATTCCATTTAATATCTATATATGCCTTTAGAATAGTTTAAATCTACGAGCACTTTGTCGAGTCGCGTGGTTCCCCCGTTTGGTCGATGGCGATGGATCAATGCGCAGGTCCATCGATCAAGCGGCGATTTTCGGATCCATCGATCAGGTCCGCTCTCTTTCGTTTTGAAGTCGTTATGCTGTCAACGCCATTTTCGAATTCTCCTCACTAACAGAATCGAACATGATTCTATTGCTGTGTGAATATCGGAGTGGCCACCGATTTTAAGGGATTAGGAGATGTTATCGTAACTACGAAGAACCCCTAGAATGGGGAGATCCAGCGAGGGATAAAAACACATACAGCCACATGATATAATATGGGCAAGATATAACAACGGCATATAATAATATCTGTAATTTGACGGGATCACAAAATCATCCCATTGACTACTATAGTACTGTGCGTGAAATAGTGAGCGTTGTATGGTGTATGCATAATGTATGAGAGTAATATCGTACCATATAACATTATTTTTCAGAATATGTTTTTCTTTATTAATATCATAACGTCAATTGAAAATATGTGAATCGTAACGAAATTCTGACTTCAAATCTTTTTATAAATAAAAATGGAAGAACGTTTGTATGTTTGTGTGTCACGAGTAAGCTCCCATACCATTCATCCGATTGCGATGAAAATTTGGTGAATTGTAGTCTGCAGGGTTTCTGCATTAGTAGAATAATTTTAATTGCAAAAATAAACGTATACGGGGCAATACATAATTAACATTTATGTATATCTATATATTGTGACAGGAATTTCTCGAAATTCTCGCCGTCGTTACTAGAACGTGTTACCCGTGCGAACGTAAGTCATTAGAAAAGAGATGGCGCATTACGATAAGGACCGCAATTGTCAAAGTTGCGGATTGGCCCCCGATTAATAGATTCGGTAGCATTCGGGTAGCGTCGAACATGATAGAAAGCGAGGTGTCGCGAATTGCCAATACACTCGAAGAGTTCGATCTGAACCGTCAAACCGACAGGTCGTGTCCAAATTAATACTAATATTGATACGAGAGTTCGAAACGAGCCATTGAACGCACAGGTTGTATCCAAATTATAAGACAAATTAAAAGGATGTTGGGTCTGAACTTACTAGTGACAGGCCGTGTGAAAATCTTGTAAAATTAACAGAATTTCCTCCGCGTTTATAACGTGCCTTAGCAGCACCTCTTCGTCGCTCATTTTGTCAAGTGGACAATTTAAATTTGAGTTAAGTTGACCATCGTGACCTTGGCAAAGTGCGAATACATAATTTGTCTAAGTTAGCGGAATAAAGCAGATTTCACGTAACTACCTGAAAATCTTTCTTTTATGAAAACTTCCTGCTAAATTTCTCTCTTTCGGGTCTCAACGTGCTTTCGCCCTAAGTATTGTCTCAATTTCAATATACAAAATTTAATCAATTGTTAGCTCTTCTTGTGAACTAGCTGGCGCCCAACAAATTGTAAAAAAATAATATTCAAAGCCCTGGCAGTCAAAGGACCCTGGCCGCGCCAGGTGAGGTGCATCCGTACATATGTCGGATTGCGACAAAAGAAAAGTACGCTGTCTCAGTATAGAAATTATTTGACAACTATCAAAGTATCCTACCAAAACAACAAGCCAAATAAAATACGCTTATTTGTTTTAATGACTCGATCGACTCAACATTATATATTAGTTGCATAATTTATTTGACAGCGAATGTCAAATTAATCATGGCTCTAAAGCGGGAAGCGATTGAAAGATCTACACCTCGATCAAACGGGAAATATATTATACATTACGAGTTTCAGAAACGGACGAGCACCGCGAACAAATACTGAAAACCATTAGAGTATATACGACGAAGTACAAACTTTCGTAAAATAACAATAACAATAGACGAATTGATACACAAAACTTTTCTGAAAATATTGTACATAACTGCAAAAAACATAAGTGAATGGGCGCATTTAGCGTACGGAACAGTTATGGGATCGCTCACTCCACAACGCTCTTCTCCAATGTAGCGGAGAAATTTTTGCTCGAAAAAATGACATCCGCTCACGGAACATGTTAGGGGAACTCACAACTGTTCCATGTGTTGAATGCGCCCATTGAGGGAAAGTGCTATTAGCGGCAAAACACCAATGTCAATTATATAAATTTCACGATTCAAAAGAGAATATCATGAGAATTTAAAATGTACAAGTCGATTGTTGCTTTTATTAATCAAGAACAAGTTGTTAATTATCCACCCGAATTCCTGAATTCGTTTCATTTGCCACACATAGCGCCGCGCGTTGTAACATTGAAAATGGGCGTGTGCCTATTATACTTTTACGAAACATCAATCCACGACGACTTTACAACGGTACTGGGCTTCCAGGGAAAAATATGATGAACAATATCAGCGAAACTATGTACAATTTAAAATAGAAAATTTAAAGCAAAAGATGATGTACTGTTGTCGCGTATCCCAATGATACCAAAATATATACCATTCGATTTCAAATCAGTTTCTAGTTTCCAGTGCGACTCGCATTTGCAATGTCCATCAACGAAGCACGGGAAAAATCACTAAATATGTGTATAGTATAGATTATATTTGGAAAGTCTCCATGTGCTTCACACATGGAGAGAAAAAGAAAAAATATTGTGTGTCAAATGAATTATTAGACCAAAACGGCATTGCAACGCATGCCGGGTACCGCTAGTATTATATATATTCAAATTATGTCAGAACAATTGCTAAAATAGAAATACGACTGTTACACGGGGTTGGCTGTATATACAACTAACAATAAGTAATAGTTAATAAAAGAGAAAAGCGAATAATCTCGAGAGTTCGAATTAATTTAAAGCTATGCGAAATAACAAAACGATTAATGTGTATACCCACGAGATTGATCAACTTACACCCTCGCCGACGAGTTATAAAAAACTGAAAACCGTCCCAATTTCGCTTGTACTTGTCAGAGCTATGTATGACATATAGTAGTAGGTACATTTAGTTTCGTCAGCCAATTTAAAAATATAATAGAATATTATTTGTATTAAATATTAAAATTAATCGCATCTTCAAAAATTCGGTTCGTCAAAATTCAGAGATATTTTCTGAATTTTCAAAACATGAAATGGTCAAAAATATATTTAGACCGAAGTGTTCCTTCGAATCTCAATAAAATATAAAGTCCCACGTGAAAGGCTCGGCTGTTACGTGACTATGTCTACAAATCGGTTTTGTATTATTTACCCAAATAATTGTCGATGCTTTCGAACAAATTCGCAAAAATCGTTCGTGCCATTGGTTGTGTTACGTTTACCGGCAAGGATTTCTAATCTCGCGCCGATGTACTACATGAAGATTGCAACCTGACAGTCGATCGTGGCACCGACTGAACATTCATAACCCACGAAGCTCCGATGAATGTAAATGAGATATGTACATACGTGATCGATCCAGGATTGCGCGGAAATGGATACATGGTGATCGTGGAAAACGTTTGATCCTTAGCTGTCAGAAATATTTCGCAAATTACGAGGAATGTAGTCGTATAATTGATGAACGTTACAGCGGCGTAAAGCGACGAAGTATCTGTCGACTTAACGTTGAAGTGCGATCGAGCGTTTTTAAAAAATTCTTCCATCTCGTAAATCAGAGCTTACCATGTGATAATAAGTCATTTATAATTCATCGGTGCCTATCGATTTAATCCACCGAAGCTATTCACAGCCGCTACCGATTATTCGGATGGCCCCGATGCTTAAATTCAAGGCTCGCCGATTGATTTAAAGTACTCGCGAATGTCTCGAAACGTCTTTAAGTGGCTCCGAGTGCATTCGAATCTATTCGAGTGTTTTTATGACCGAGGCGCCTTGAAAAGTGCATCGGAAGTACGTTGGAGTCGATCCGATTATTCCCGAGTGCTTTTCAACGGGTTTTAAAGGGCCTTTGACGTTCTATGTCCGAAGCGTCTCGAAGTGTTTAAGTACTTACGGCCGAATTTTAATGTTACTATGGCGTTGCAGAGTCGAGACGACATCAAACGCAGAATTATTCTTCGTGCAACGATACGAGATACACTTGCCTGTATATGCTCTCGATGAAGCCTGCACACGACGATTTTAATAATAAAACCGGCAACCGTCCCCATAAAACATGTCGATTTCGTAAAGATAAGGGAATTCGATTGAAATTCGTAAATCGAGTATAACAATGGAACAAAAATTCCAAAAGTGCTTACAACGACATTCTCTAGAGTACGTCGAATGAAACTTATGCTCAATTCGATAAAATACAAGGTTACTTCGAGACTCATTTTCAAACTCATCATTATATCAAAAATCACGTGTGAAAAAAATATAATTCTTTTTATGATAAAATTTACATATATACAGGGTGAACTTCATAAGGTGTAACGGGATTTATTCTAAGGTATATGGGATCATTACAAACAAAAGTTGCAAATATACATTGGGGATATTTTTAATAGTTTACGAGATATAAATTTTGAATGTTGGTCCAATCAGAGCGCGCCGAAAAGCGTTGGAGTCGTTTACTCCCACCCTAGCCGCAGAGATACGACAGTGTAGGGGGTTACATTTGGGGTTGTAAAGTTCAGAGCCGTCAATTTTATTTATTATATTATTGCGCAGATATTATTGCTCCAACGCTTCTCGCCGCGCGCGCCGAGAAGCGACTGCGATATAATATAATAAATAAAATTGACTACTCTCAATATTGCAACCCCAAATCTAACGCTTTACACTGTGGTATCTCTACGGCTAGGGCGGGAGGGGCGGCTCTAACGATTCTCAGTGCGCTCTGATTTGACGAACTTTAAAAACTTATATTTCGTAAACTATTAAAAATATCTCCAATATGTATTTGCAACTATTGTTTGTAGTGATCCCATTTATCTTAGAATAAAACCTGTTACACCTTATGAAAATCACCCTGTATAAATTTGAAACATCGATATGACGGTAATATCAAAACGAGAATTGATACGAGTTCATCGAACGTTGAATAAAACGGGGTTAATCGATTTTTAGGCGATTAAATTTATGTACGTCAAAGTGAGACTCGATATTGTAGTATTTTCTTCTGACAAAGTCCAGGGTTACAATTCGTAATGAGTAAGAACCTGCTGAGAGGATGAATGTTATCCTCACTTTTTCTCGTAATTACATTTGTAATACGAAATTCCCGATGGAGTAATCGGCGATGTATTATACGTTTATTTCTAATGCTTGATAAACGTCGGATAAATATATTTTGTCTCTCTCGGTTGGTGAAATGCCCCCAACGATACTTGTGTGGTAAATTGATAAATCGATGAAATTCGCACGTCGAGTATCAAGAATCCTGGGCCGTGATTGATTAATAAGTCGCGCAACCCGTTGGCGCACGACCAGCAAACAGCGAAACATAGCCCTTCACCCTTGCTCATATATCTACTAATATAGCCCTACAACGACGTTCGACAATAAGCATAGTCTGTTATTATCGACGAGAAATATACGCTGGAGTGCGCTACGGGTCTCGCAATGCAATTATTTTATTCTTCACATTATTTCTTCGAGTGGTTGACAATTTAGTCAAGTATCGTTTTTATGATCGATATAAAAAGATTTTGAGTGATTTTTCAGTCGGTGAATTCACGTGTATTTAAACTTTATACAGTAACAAGTCTAGTATAAAAGAGCTTATTGATTTGTTTCTGTGACAAGCAATGCAACTCTATAAAGACTAAAATGTTTGTTGTGAGTCCGTTGCTCTCGATTAAACGCACCACTCTCAATACCAATTATCTTGAGGGGACAAACCACTCTAAAGGCCGAACAATATACCAAATTTTGGGATTTTTTTTTCAAAGCAATTAAACAACATATCAAAATTTCGTAAAAAGGTTCTTATTATATAAATATTGAGTATTGGTTACTAAATTTTATCAGAGCTGTACTAAACAAAATGGCAATTTCCCAGATTTTTCCCAGGCTGCGTCTTTTATTTTTCGTTGCTGCCTAGCTGAACCCATAAGTGCTGCAATTTCAAAGACACAATAACGAACAAAAAATATTCGCTATAGTATGATAACAACTTCGACACTACGTAAGATTTTTTTTGTATTTGAATTTTGTAAAAGTGACGTGTTGTTGAACAAAAATTTTGACACAACGCAGCAAAAAAGTACACGATAATTGTTGATAACATTTGAGCTATGAAATATAAAAACAAGTTACATAATGTCGAAGTCGTTATCATACTATATCGAATTCTTTTTGGTTCATTGTTGTAGCTTTGAAATTGGAGTAGTTATGGGTTCGGCTACACGCAGCAATGAAAAAGAAAATACGCAGTTGGAAAAATGCTAGAAAACTGCCATTTTGTTTAGTACAGTTCTGACAAAATTTATAAATAGTGCTCAATACTTACATAATACGGACATTTTTATTAAATTTTTATGTGTTTTAAAGTTTCTTTGAAAAAAAAATCCGGAAGTGGTTTACCCCCCTTAAAACGAAAATTTATTTCTATTTAAAGAACACGTATATTGAAATTTAAAAAATAATAACAATATCAAATCAACATTTTGCTTATCTCCGATTGCATTAAGTATTAACCTTTTTAAGCGTCGATTCAAAAAAGAAATAAATTATCATTATTTTTCGCGAATAGACATAAAATTATCGAAACGCAATTATTTGAATATTATTGTAGTTTATTATCACGATAAAAATGGCAATGAAGGCAATAGGATTGCCCTCTCATCGTGCCAAAAGCACTTCTTTACAGCCGCAAAAAAAACGTCCCACTTACGTCCCACTGTAAGCGAGTGTGTTCCTTAAGGTAAATAATGATTATCGATGAATTTCGCCAAATCATCTGTCGTACTATGTTTATTTTTAGCAACGACATATAACAAATTTTAATGAAACAAGGAAATGTCGAAGAAAATCATTTTGGAAAAAAAATAGTCGAATTTATATTAAATATGGTACGGAAGTGAAACAGAGTTCCGGCAGAGGGATAATGATGTTCGTCGCTTCGACGCTATTATCTTGAAACGTGGGAGCTACCGAAGACGACAGCGAGGAGCAACGACGACAACGAGGACGACGACGGCGGCGACGACGAGACGACAATTTCAAGGGAATATAAATTCTATGTGTGCCAAACATGTGTTTAGTACGGGATGGTAGGAGAGAGATAGATAGATAGATAGATAGATAGATAGATAGAGAGAGAGAGAGAGAGAGCAAGATGAACGTCGTCAATCTAACTTTCCTAGAACTTTGGGTCGATCTTACACCCTGCCAATTTCCCACGCACCCTTATATCAACTCGCTCACTACTACCTATATACACGAATATCATATATGTATACATGTAAGATATTTCCTCTCGATTCGACAAGCCTATCTTACCATCTTGGTCCGACATCCTCTGTTTCGGAAAGAGCTGACAACTCGAACCGAAGAAAATTTACGAAAGAAAAAGAGGAGTTAGTCATTTCGCAACTTCGAAAAAGAATTTCCTTCGGTTGTAATTTTATTTTCAGTAACTTCAATTCAACATTTTCCTCTTCTCGCAAACTTGGGTCTTAAAATTGAAAAATATGGTGTATTTCAGGGTTTTTTTTCTGACGGGTCTGTTTAGTCCAACTGTTATTTTTCATTTTCGTTTATCAGGAATTAGATTAGACACGAGGCAAGGGCAAGAAGTTATGACGCGCGAATTAATAGAAAACTAGGAATGGAGTTAAAGAGGACGCGGGGGGGGGGGGCGGCAGAAGAGGAAGACGGAAATGCGAGAGAAAAATGTGAGAAAGCGAAGCGAGAAGCGGGAAAAGCTTTATTGCTAACAAGCTTCAATTTCATTCCAAGCATGGAAGCTCGATTTTCCCCAGGACATAAAAACACAAGGACGAGCTTGAAATCTTACCGACGGATCCTCGTATTCCCGACGGAAGTTTCGCGTTCCGGCAAAAGCTCTCTTCGATTTGTACCTATAACGTGATTAAAAAAATAAAAATTTAAAAATTAATAAATTCACGCAGAGGCAATTATGTTATTGTAAGTGCAGCTGCGATATTATAAAGATCGAGAATGCGTTTGTGATATTAACATTTTTTTTATTGCATTTTGTTTAATTATTTATGTAAAAATGGATAGTTTTTCACCCCTAACCATTTGAATTCATAAAAAGTATATTTATCAAATAGTTATAAAACTAAATAATGTTTTTGCAAAACACTTTTTGTGAGATATTTTAATGAAAAAAGTTTACTAGGATATTATCGAAGTATTTCACAATGTAAAATATACTTTTTATGTGACAACGTTCGTGTATACATTTTTTTATTATCAAATATGAGATTCTTGCAAGCGAACAAGACGAGTAATAAAAAAGTTTAATTGTGGCTTTTTATGGGACTATTACACGAAAACGTATTTTTTCAACAAAGGAAGAAGACATTACTGGTTGCACAAGAGAATGGTTAATTATGTAAAGAAATGAGCAGCGATGAAAAATAAGAATGTGAAACATAATGAAATTATTATTGTCTCACTAAAGGGTGGAAATTTCGGGAATAAAGTACTATCCTTTTCAATTTTTGTCAAAACTAAAATGGTTTTTTCACTTTTATATCAATATTTCATATCCTGTTTATTTGCGTAATGATTTTTCAGATAATATTATTGAACTTTACGATTCGGCATAATTCATTCATGAAATTTGATCTTCGTATCACCTGTAAGTAATTGGATCGAGAGAATGTACACTACCGGCGGAAAGTTTCCGGACAAAAGTTGAAAACAGTGCCGGGACGTTTTTTATGCCATTTCGCCGGTATTTGGCCTAGGCCAATTTAACCAACGCCATTTTAAAGAGCAAGAATTTCCCTTCATTTGAGACTTTTTCTCTTTTTTTAATACGATTTTTTTTACAATCCACACCCAGTTTTGAAAACGACAATTTTTGGTCGTTTTTGATCTTTTGCAAGTGGGCCCCCTTTGCAGTAAAAACTTGTTTCACGAATTTCTTTCATCGTACTCATAAAGTCTAAGCTTCAAGTAAATTTTTTAGAAAATTGTCTACGATTTTTTTCCAAGATATGTCGTTTTTTGAGAAAAAATAGACACTTTGAAAATTGCTCTATATGACGAAAACAGTGAGGTTTACAACAAAGTCTCAAGATGCCAAAAAGTTGTATTACTTCTTGCTGAGTTCGGGAGAATTTTTTCAGACTTCTTTTTCGGAATTTTTTTCCACGTACTTTCGGTCAGCTCGATTGAGCTGAATACCATGAAAATAATAGAATTAAATATTTTACTTACATATAGAACTTTGGTCTCTTCGGAGGCTTCTTCGACAACGGAGTTTCTTCGATGTAAGTAAAAAAAGTAATTCTATTATTTTCATGGTATTCAGATCAATCGAACTGACCGAAAATAGATGGAAACAAAATTTCGGAAAAAAAATCTGAAAAAATTCTCCTGAACTCAGCAAAAAGTAATACAACTTTTTGCCATCTTGAGGTTTTGTTATAAATGTCATCGTCTTCGTTATATGGAGCAATTTTTAAATTGTCTATTTTTTTTTCTCAAAAAACGACATATCTTTGAAAAGAAAATCATAGATAATATTCTAAAAAATTAACTTGAAGCTTAGACTTCCCCCTTTGTGAGCATGGTTACCGCAAAGGGGGCCCACTTGCAAAAGAACAAAAATACGACGAAAAATTGTCGTTTTTAAAACTGGGTGCTAATTGTAAAAAAAATCGTCAATTAAAAAAAAAAGCCAAAATGTAGCCAAATCTCTGCTCTTTAAAATGGCGTTGGTTAAATTGGTCTGGGCCAACTACCGGCGAAATGTCATAAAAAAACGTTCCGGCACTATTTTCAACGAAATTAGTTCACGTTGGTGTAAAGCTGGATTACAGTATGATGCAAATCGCATTCACACTTTTTAAGCTATTCTGTTACAGTTTCGTCTTTAATTAATAATTAATATTATTTAAATGTGAATATACCTGTTATTAAAAAATGTCGATCTTTAAACGCGAATGTTTTCGAATTCGATATTTCGGAAACCTTCGTATAGTTATCCTTTTGTTTTCGTATATAGGTATGATTTTCTTTTATACCCTTACATTTCTCTTCTATATATACATATTCATATATGTTTAATGTTTATAAAAACGAAAACAAAAACAGAATTGTTTATACCATTACTGGCAGTTGAAAATTTTTGTAATTAAAGATTGTTTTTTAAGAAACCTGTTTTTTAGCGAGACAGTACGAGTTTCCGCGTGAAACTTGCGGAATGCTATTCCACATCGCCTATGTTTAACAAAATATGTCTGACCTACTTTTTCTTTATCGATGATGGAAAAAGATGAAGAAGCTTCAACGATTCTTGGACGAAGAATCGTTGGAATCTTTTGCTGGTCGGTCTGTGGATTGAAATAGGGCCTGGAAACTTTGCGAGGATCAACCGGCTTTGCTATGCCAGACTTTTCTCTATTGAATGGCTTTCGCGATTCATGCAATATTCGAGACGTGACCTGGAAACCGAAAAAATCGAATTGCACGAAGTTTTTAACTCGGAAAATGAACCATGGAATTTAGTACGTCTGCGATGTGGATCCTGACGATCAAACGTTACTCAATTGTCAACAACTCCTATTATTTAACATTAAGTGTAATAATTATGCAACGAACTATAAAAAGCAAATGGATATAAGTAATATGATATTTACAAAAACCCACGGTGACGAATAAAAACAGCGAGAAAAAATATTTATATTTTATCGTAAGAAAAAATGATTATTGGCTATGAGATAATTATAAAAAAAATATCGTTAATCAATGTATGGATGAAACTGAAACGAGAAACCGTAAATTTTATAAAAATATATGTGCGACTAAAATACTAATGTTACATCATACAAATCTCGATTATTCCAAATTACTTTGGTCCATTATCCACAATTTAATGTCATTTGTATTTTCTTGCAGCAATGGACAAAGCTCGAACAAAATCTCAATTTTTATTGAAATAAAATTGTCATTGTTAAAAAATGATCGTTCGAAAAATTTAATGTTACTTGCTTTTTGCTTTCGGCTATATGGAAATAATGAGAACACAAAACCCTGAATTTTATAAAACTGGATATGCAAGTAAACTATTGATATATTATATGATCAGAAAAATCATAATTATTTCTTATTTGTCTGGTTCAATCGGGAAAATTCAAAATGATGTCCACTATTTTCTCTGTCAGTGATGAATAAAACTTCAACTGTGAAATAAATATGCGAATCATAAAGTAACGGATGCGACTAAAGTAATAATATTGTGTGACATAATTGCGATTACTTTAAAACCGTTCAATTATTTCAAACAGAACCATACAATAATATAACAATAAATATAAGCAATAATTCTTATCGCTTTTTAACTCAAGTACTACTAGGTATGTAAATATGAAAACGGAATTTTTGTATAGAAAAGTATTGTCCATTGCTAGTTGTATATTTTTTCTACCTAGCTGGATTGAGCTATTTTCCTAAATTTTCGTAAGAAAGGAAGTAAATGCTTAGCAAGTACGTGGCCCACCGATGCAAATATTAAGGGAGTACCCCCACTTGTAGCGTAAAAAAGGCCTTTTTCATGATTTTTTTTAAAGAAAATTACAAAAGTTTTTTAATCGGTCAATATACCATCTTAAAGAACACATCTTGAAGAACTTTCAGTAATTCTTTTATTGAAAGATATTACATTGTTTAGTGGCAAATGGCCGTCAATGAAATAATGTTTTTATATATACGGTTTGCGGTGACCAACATTGCGGCGAAGTGGATCAACTGAAAAAGAAATGAGACTGGATTTAGTCAAATATAAGTATAAACTAGTCTTTAATCGAAGGATTTGAAAAAATATTCATTTTTCACAAAATGACGGACAGTCAAAGTTAATGGTTCGATTTTAACGAAAAATCGAGCGATTAAAGACTACATTTTTATGTATTAAACGAGCCTGCAAAATTTCAAGAAGATCGGTTCATTAGAGTTCGAGTAATCTTGATCACCGACTTCTGAAATGCCATTTTGATAAAAACGCGTTTAAAGTTTCAATTTCAGTTTACAGGAAGAAAATAATTTTGTTTTGTAAACTTACATAGAGTCATCTATTCCGGGTCCATACCGAAGTTCTTCCGCCGATGATGCCGCTTCAAAAAAATGCAATAGAAAAAAAATCGATTTTTTCAAAATCGCAAATGGGGGTAATCTCTTAAGTGGAAGTCGAACGGACCCAAGTCAGTGAATAAGCCGCATGGGAAAGTATATCCCAACTAAACGCCTCAATCGTTTCCTTGACCAGTTTTGTTGTGTATGATGGTGCGTTAACACGAAGTAAAATCATTTGGTGCGGCCTTTTTTAATATTCTGGGCGTTCTTTATGCAACGCTTGATTGAACTCGACCATTTGTGTCGGTAGCGTTTAGTATTAACAAATTTGCCAGGTTTTAGCAACTCATAATTGTTAGCGTTCTGGCAATAGAGACGACAATGAAAAAGAAAACAACCTATTGAAACTTTGGTTTATTCCAACAATGTAAATCAGATAAAGATACAACGTAAGTGACACGAAGTAATAGTAAGGAGACGGAACTGTTATAGGCTCCGTGGTTAAAAAATGGCATCAATTTCTGAGCCGAAACCAAGCGATCTGCTGAAAGAAACATCCCAAAACGACTTGCCCATGCGTAGTATGCATTGTAGCTGTCCTTGTGTTTGTCACTGAAAATACGAGAGAGACCGACCATATGTATTGAACAGTGAAATGAGATAATGAGGTTATGCTGATGCTGTGAACGTTATAAGCACTATTAAAATACGTAAACGTATTTGCTTTTGAAGCTCCATAAATAAAGTTTAATAGACTGTGCAGTCCAAAAGTGGACAAGTAACTAGTAAAATAAGTCGGGAGGAATTAGAATGAATGGAATAAGAATGAATGCATACAAAAGATGAAATGTATAGGAATTCAATTATTAAATGTTATGATATTTGCAACAATAAAATATTATCTAACAGTCTTAAAATAATTATGGATTAATATTTCAGACATGAATCGTAAATTAAAGAAGAGTAGCCCAGATTTCGATTTCAAGTATTTGAAGTGGAAACTCGTCAATTGTATCTTTATCGCAGTGAAGTTACACAAAAGGATTTCATAGGCATGCAAAAGATCGAAAACGATTGCAGTATCAGAAAAAGAGTTGCTGTCTTACCAAATATGCACATCGAAATATATTTTGATAACAAAATTGTGCCACTTACACAATTTATAATTCTTGAGAGTATGGAGCAGTTTATCGCTCTTGGAGCACTTCTTGGGGGGTTCTTGGAGCACTTTATCGCTCTACTGGAAAGCATTGATGAAATGCCAGTATGAAGCGATTGAAATATTCAACACTTTTTACGATCGTTGACATAATAATTGTATATATTTATTTTTTTATTGATGATTCACCAAACTTTTTACGAACTGTACTAACATCATTGTTTGGTAATTTGCAATGTAATCAATGAAACAAATATACTTATTGTATTTTAAATGTTTTATCTTTGTACTTGATGAACAAACACAATTATCAACTCTTTATATAGGAGGATTGAACATATCTCTCTCACCTATTACTCGTATTTCGTATGATTTCGTATTTTAAATAAGAAAGACGAGGACCGCTGCAATTCATACTGCGCATGTGCCAGCCGCTTTGTGCTGTTCTTTTCAGCGGATCGCCTCATTACGGCTCAGAAATTGCTGCCACTTTTTGGATATAGAGTGCTGTCTCCTTAGTATTCCTTCGTGATAAATGACTGTGTCATTAGTGATTCGGATCGTCTTCGCATGATGCAATAAGCTGACAGGCGTCGGTAGTCGAAGGAAGGGGGTGTAACGCCGGCGACACTGGGTGGTGACGGCGCGCCCATCGCAAACTGTGCGCGCGGCAAGCGCGATATACGGGCGCGAATTTTAAACTCCCAACACGCCCACTATAAATTTTGCGTCCTGAAACAGTTAGTTCGAGCTGAGTCCCAAACCGCTCACAAATCCGGTGTGCTTGACGGTTGACAAGGCTTTCGTAAGGATGTCCGCAATCATCTCCTACGTAGGCAGGTGCACGAGCTTCAATACGCCGTCTGTGACGGCTTGGCGAACGAAGTGGTGTCTGATGTCTATGTGCTTGGACCTAGCGTGGTAAACCGGGTTCTCGGCGAGTTGTTCAGCGCCAGCGTTGTCGTTGTACACCACAACGTTACTTAAGTTCGACAGTCCCAGCTCCATGAGAAAGCTTGACAGGAACTTGACCTCCTTCGCCGCATCCGCAATGGATATGTATTCCGCTTCCACTGATGATAACGCGATTGTTCGTTGCTTACGCGACTCCGAGGTTATCGCCCCTCCCGAGAAGATAAAGGCGTATCCCGTATACCATCGCGTGCTGATGAGACGATTTCGGCAGTCGGCGTTTACGTAACCTCGCAAGGGTTTTTCGGCCCTTTTGAAGACAAGCTCGAGGTCTGAAGTCTTTCACCGGTACCTCAGGACTCTCTTCACGGCAAGCCAGTGCTACTTTCCGTGACCTGGATTGAATTGGCTTAACGAACTCACGGAATGCGCAATGCCGGGGCGCGTCCCTGTAACGACGTACATCACGGCGCCAACCAATTCGCGGTATGGTACGTTCACCGCGATCTTGTCCTCGGCTTCTGATCCCTTTGTTAACTTCGAGCCGAGAGCTATCGGAGTGGCGACCGGCTTGCAGTCGTTCATGCCGAATCGTTGGGAGAGACGAACTTCGTCGTTGACGCGTTGAATTTTGATTCCGAGGCAATATTTTGCGACTCCAAGGTACTTTACTTTGAAGGATTCGAACAGTCTGCGCTGGATCTGACCTTCCTTCACTCGATCATTGGAGATGATCAATTTATCGTCCACGTAGACGAGGGCGAATGTAAGCTTTCCTTTCTCGGAATAGACACACGAATCGGCGCTGATGGGGGTCAGTCCGCCACTCCGGAGTATCCTGTCTCGCTCCGTGCGCCACTGTCGTCCCGCTTGACGAAGACCGTACAGAGCCTTGTGCAGCTTGCACACCTTTTCCAATCCTTTCATTCTTTTCGATACTTAGTACGCGTGCTCTCTCCAGAATTTCGACGCCTTTCTCCATACGGATCAGCCACTCTAACATCTCCTGTAGCAACGGCGACATTTCCATAAGTACCTCAGTTTCTATCGTACCGTTTAGATTTGCAGTCTCAATATCCAACTGTGAGATTCGGAGGTTGTAGTGTCGAGTTTAGTTCTCAGCACTGTTCTGCAGCTTATGACTCTTGCCTCCTTAGACTTCGTGACAATGCCAAAAGTGTCATTTTGAATAAGACTCTTGACCTCCGAATATATGGGATCGATCCAATCATCCTTGTTGGGGCCGGTCATGGCCTCGTAAAATAAAATTTCGCATGCGGTTAACGCTACACGTACGTCATCGTAATCAACGAAATCGCCTTTCGACGATTCATCGTGTGGTTTAGGTTCCTCCAGATTGGGGACGTCTGGTACCACGTTGTATTTCTTAGCGGGTCGACCTCTTCTTCCCGTCATTTCCTTACGTGGCCTGCCTGGACAGCGTCGGAGTGGTCCATGAGGCAAGGCGGAGCCGTCGACATGCTCGTGTGAACGATCTTCGAAGTCCGAATCCTGGCGAGGCATGTTGAACTTGTGGTCCTCCTGACGATCGTCCGGTTCCTCGTGTGACGGTCAGTTTTGGCCTATTTCTGTCATCCGATCGCTGAAGTTTGAAGGTGAGTCGTCCGAGGCGCCCCTTTCCTGCATTCGATGTTCTTCACCGATCTGACATTCGTCGAAGAACTTAATATCTCGAGTCGCATGGACTTTTTTTCGGATGGCACCCAAGCTTAATAGCCTTTGAATATCTGAGAATATCCGACGAATATGCCTTCGATCCCTCTCGATGAAAATTTTCCCTTGTTTGGAAATTTGTTTAGGACATAAACCTTCGATTCGAATCTTCGCAGGTGAGCGATGTCAGATCGCTTCCCGATCCACATCTCAAATGGGGTCTTTGTTTCTAACACCTTAGTGTCACATCGGTTTCTCGCCTAGTTAGCGGTCATAATAGCATCGCCCCAAAACGACTTTGGAAGCTTAGAGCCGATCAGCATACAACGGGCGGATTCGACGAGAGTCCTATTCTTTCGTTCCACGATTCCGTTCTGCTCAGGAGTGTACGTGGTTGTCAGACGTCGCTAGATTCCGGCCCTGCTTAATATTTAGTTCATTGTTGAGTTGCAGAATTTTTTCCCGTTGTTTCATTGCAATGCCTTAATCTTCTCACCCGTTTGCGTTTCGGCATAGTTTTTGAACTCGATCAACTTCGAGGCGACTTCGGATTTATCTTTCAAGAGGTAGACAGCGGTCCAACGGCTGTAGTCATCTGTGAACATAAGAAAGTATCGAGCACCGCCTTGCGATATGGTTCGCATAGGGCCGCAGACGCCGCAGACGTGTATACTATCTCTAGGAGACGGAACAGATCTGGTGGATCCAATAGTGCAGATCTCACGCTGTGGAGGTACTCCTTTTTCTTCAAACGTTAGTCCAGACACTGTTTTGTTACGTAGCATGAGCCCCATATCCTTCCAGTTCAAATGACCTAGGCGTCGATGCCATTCCATTCGAGTATCCTCCGTCTCGTCTGTGAGGTGACACGCCACGCGTCGCATTCTTTTCGCAAATAAAATAGATCCACCTTCACGATCGGCAATAATTTTTGTTTTCCTATTTGTGTCCCTGACAAGTGCGTGTCTGCGTGAGAACAGGACCTCGTAGTATATGTCAACTATCTTGGCTACGTATTTGTTACCTATCTTGGCTATTGATAAAAGGTTGGTGCGAAGATCAGGTACGCACAAGTATTTGGTAATTTAACCTCTTTGGTTCGCTCACCGTCCGACGTCGTGACTCTCACCTCTCCTTTGGCCGTGGTTTTTGTGGTCGACTCTTTATGTTCGCCATCTTTATTCCACTTTTGGAATAAAGATGGCGAACATAAAGTTACAAGTTCTCGTGAACATTTCGGGGTTTTTACACAGATGTGTTGTGCATCCGCTATCGAAACATCATTTTTGTTCTCTCGGTCGATTTTGGTTTTCGTGGCGACATTCCGATGCGGGCATCGGAATGTCGCCGCAAACATACGACCACGTGTCGTTCTTTATTAGAAGCGCTGGCACTTGGATTTGCCACGCACCATAATTATGCTTTGTTAGAAGCTCGATACGCGTCGAATTGGTGAGATTCGTGTTTGCTCTGCTCATTCACTTTCAGTTTCTGATAACTTTCGACACTTGTCTCCCGTCTTTTTTTTATCTTTGCGCGGATAAGCGCGTGCTAAGAGAAGAAAGGGGTATGTCGATTTCAGTTTTTCTTCTCGTCGACCGCGAATAACACTGGGCCCATAACTTGTTAGAGTTCTGGCAGGCGAGACGACAATGAAAAAAAAAACAACCTATCGAAACTTTGGTTTATTCCAACAATGTTAATCAGATAAAGATACAACGTAAGTGACTGTGTCCGTTCGGATCGCCTTCGCATGATGCAATGAGCTGACAGGCTTCGGTCGGCGAAGGAAGGGGGTGCAACGCCGGCGACACAGCACGGTGGCGGCGCGTCGATCGCAAACGGTGCGCACGGCAAGCGCGATGTATGGGCGCGAATTTTAAACTTCTAATAATAAATGACATTCTTCTGATATCACCAAACAGAGAGCATTGCCTTCCGTCTGTAATGATTTCACCTTGCTGTTGATGTCCATGGTTCGCCCAAGTTACCCACGATGCCCACAATTCCATGAAGAAATGACTTCCTTTCACACCTGGCGAGCAGCATTTCGCAAGTGGTTTTTCCTTTTTCCTGTTGTCTTTCACTCAGTTCATGTGGAACCCATTTTCAAATCTTCTAGATCGCGACCGTCGTTCTCACATGGCTTCTCGTGTCACATTTAATCGATCTAAGTATTGTTGTTGCCTTTGGACGTTATCCTCATCCAACAACGCTTGTAATTCGTTGTCTTCAAACTTTTATCGTTGGCCTCCCGCTTTTTCGTTTCTTATGCCAAAATCTTTTTAATTTTTTTAATCGCTCAAAGCATTATGATTTACGAAGAGAATACTCATCCTAAGTTTCGATAACTATGCGATGCGATTCTGCAGCAGTTTTTCTATAAATGGTAACAGAAAATCGATGCTGTTCGCAAGTCATAATCTCCAGGCACACAAGTCAACATGTTCGACGCTATAACAAATTGTGTTGTTGTACGAAACTTGTATTATTGTCAGTTAAAGATCTTTGTCAGGTATCGTCAAAGCAAATGACCCTAATGAGGGTAACTACATTGACAGGACCATCTATGGGCGAATTCCAATGTCATATTCAGAGACCTGGTACTGTCCACTTGAAAGTCGTAAATTGAAGCAAAGGTCTAATTTTCGAACAATTTCGAAATTAGGTAATTCCAAATAGAAGTGAATAATGCATGCAGATTTCCTAGATATTGCGGCGTTAATTCATTTCTTATGATGTCAACGAAGAAATTAAACACTGGATAATTGAATTGTATTTAATTAAATTGAGATCCTTTACAATATTCATCGGCATATAACGTGCTTTTAATGTAGTGTAACGGATCGTAGTGTTCAGGGGTAAAATACCCAGAGGCATGTGCTCGTATATCATCCCCCTTATCATACGATGAATGAGATATTATTCATCGCACCGTTACCTTTCGCGGAACGAAATGAAACCTTTGAATCATCGACCATGACATAATATGGAAATCTACGAGATATCAGCATTACCATAGCATTGAGAGAATTCAGAAACTTGTCTCTCGAAGCATCGCAGTTAATATACGATTCTTGTTGTAGCCAGGGGCGAATCGTTGCTAGGATGGAAATTCTTGCAATTGTCAACGAAATTACGAAACGCCAAGCTTGGTGTTTCGAATGCCAATGAAACAAAAACGAGGGGGTTCTATCGAGAAGAAAAAGATCAATGAGATCAAAAACAATGCACGCTTTATTCTTGTAAAGAAAACGACTAACCAAAATTCTTCACGCTAGGCCTTCCACCACTTACCAATTCCACTTTTACTGCTAACTGCTGAATCTTTTTTTCAAATCTAACATAAGTGCTTGTGTACACGGACACTAGGAAACAATTGCCCCGATGAGTTTCAAAGCATTATTTTATTTGATCTTTTAGAGATTGAGTAAAAGTTACAGAAATCCCAAATCAGTCACCTTGGCCATTCTCGAGAACTAAAACATGATTCCATTTTTTGATGAGTGTATAACAATTACAAAAACCTAAAATTAACAAATTCGACAACTTTTGGGATATAATTTTCGTATTTTTCCAAAATGCATCGATTATTATCGACTATCGAAAAACCCGAAAAAAATCTATTCCTGTTTTTTCGTTGGCTTTTGTGTCTAACGTTTTCAGGGAAGCTATTTGATATCACCGGAAACGAGTACGAACGACCTGGAACTAAAGTGGGAAGCAACGGGCTGGCTTTTCACTCGAACAAACGCGATAAGGGCTGTTTATCCGAAATCGGTGTAAAAATTTCCGGTCAGGGAAAAGAGAGAGAGGTGGTTGGAGGTGGAGATTTGCAACTTCAGCAAGATTCGGTGGGGCGTGTATAACTTTGTTGGAGATGCACGAGTAAGTAACGTTCTAGTTATGGCCCGTATATTCCTCTCCTCTCTAATTTTTTTCGACGAACATAGGGTGATCCATGGAATAAAGTGGACTATGTTTATTTTTTGAAGAAACTTAAATTGAAAAAGTTGTCGGCAGAGAAGAATTCACGTTTGGACTAAAATTACCAGGAAGCAACGTAGGTTTCTCCAACATCCCTTTCCCAGCCATAAAAATATTGAGATATGAAAACGGGGAGTGTAAACACAACTTATTTAAAAATCCATAAAACGAAGCAATTTTCACGCGAAATATCTTTCTTATGTTACAGCCGGTTTCTACAAAAAAAATCCATTTTTCATTATTTCGATTTGAGATTAAAGATTTGGATGAACATGATAATATATTAAAACTTATTCAGCCATTTTATTTAATCAAAAATAGAAGCTCGTAAATCGGTAATTCGATAGCACAGAAAAACGAAGAAAAAGACGAGAGGCACGGCCCTGTCGATGACCTGTAGTGCCCTATATAATATATCATATATACAGGGTGGTCCACGCAACGCGTGCACCGCTATAACTTCCAAAATATGCGTTGCACAAAAAAGTGTTATATACAGAAGTTACCATCCAATTTTTTTATAGCTCGAGGCGTTTCGACGATTAGAAGGACAACTTTGTTTTTTTATATGTTTCTTAAATTTTCAAATAATAAAGCGAAATTACTTGTTATCTATTAAGTATAGGGCTAATAAAGGTCAATACTTTCCTACTCAGAATCCGACTTTCTACCATATTTTGTTATAAACAAATATAGCGTCCTATTTAGAAACATAAGGTTGTCCTTCAAATCTTCGTCTCGAGCTATAAAAAAAATGTATGTATTACGTAGTGCACCCTTTTAAAGCATGTAACTTTTATACATAACATTTTTTCCTCCAACGCATACTTTGGAAGTTATACCGGTGCAAACGTTGCGTGGACCACCCTGTATACACATATACAATATATACAGAGAAGAGCGAGCATTATATACATATTGAACGTATGCATAGAAACAAAAATGTGAAATCGATGACTCGCGTCCCATGGCGATTGGCGCTCTCGCACTCCTAACCACCGCTCCTCCTCTATCGACCATTTTCTTTTCGAAGTATTTCACGATTTTCCATTGTCGGGCTATCGCAGGTAATATACATACGTATCGTCGGTAAAATTTCCATCGCCAATAATTACCCATGAATTTTCACGACTTTGATATTCTCGTGGGCGCGTATAGGTTGGGAGTCTATCAATCTGCACGTAAAGCTTAGCGAAATAACTATGTACGAGGTATTCCATGCCGACTCTCGACGGACCTTCGAATTGATTCACGTCCATTTCCATCATTCCATCAAATAAAATGCATTGGAGATGTTTCTAAAGGATATTTCCATCGTAATCTTTATTTTAAGCTGTAAAAAGTTCAAGCACAATCCACTTTTTTTATTTACGAAAAAGAATCAAATCGCAAAGATTCAGAGTTATGATATAAGTCCGGAAGAATTTTGAAATAAGAAATAATTTCTGAACGGTGGTTATAAAAAAATAATTCGAACAAGCGATAAAAGACCTTCAAATAAAGATTTGAAGCTGTTATTCAGAGTGAATACTTTTTTTTATTGCCTGTTTGAATTCTTGGTTTATAACCACGGTTCAGAAATTATTTATTATTTCAGAATCCTTCCGGACGTGGAAGCAAAGTTTTTAAATGTTGAAGAGTAACAAAATTTGTTTGGCTTGTGCCCAAATTTTTCACATAGTTTCTTGATTTTGGGCTCGATATTTTGTTGTCATTCCCGATGCGAGAAATTTATAAAGATTTAGGAATATGCAAGTTGGTTTGTACGATAATATCGAAAGCGCGCTCGAACACAACCGGCGAGTATTCATGGAACGACCCGTACATATGATGCATATACGTACAGGTAACCCTTTGGGCACGGATGTGATGCTGAAACATTCACGACTAACGCGTGACTGGAGCTCCATTCCACCTGCAAAATATTCAGACATGCCCTTCCGCCTCATTGCACACATTCTCCAGTTGTCGGGAATGTTTATAAAATAATCATTGCAAAACGGCCTATCATGGAAAATAATGGAACGTGGAAAAAAATGATAGACGCAAAGGTATTTGCGAAATGCGAGATTAAGCACGTTGGTAAAGGTTTATTTTTACCTTTACTAGAATAGTTTTCCATTCTATTTTTATTTATTTTTACATTTTTCGAAGACTCGTGTCGACCAGACACGAATTTTTGATCCAAGGAAAACTCAAATCATTGGCAATATTAATTTGTTAAAAAAGTTTTAAGGCTTACTTAAAATTTATTTCCTCAAGTTATATTTATTTGCATGAATCTAAACTAATTTTCATTAAATTAATTTCATTAAATGAATTTTTATTAAGTTAACAGTTGTAAAATCATATAGCCAGTAAAAAATTACCGACCATATGTGATTTTGCAATTTTTTCTTTTTTACTATACGGAAACATATTTCAAATCGATGCATTTAAATGACGTTGAATATATTTAAACGCTATCAATCATATATGATGCATCTCACTTTATGGCAAGTAGCGTTGAATATATAATACTTAATGCATGCCAACATCAAGCCTCTACTTATCTGACATCCAGGATATGAATCTTCTTTCGGTGTTTAAATTTTGCAGAGGCTACGTAAAAGGATTGCATTCGGGCGGAAAAAGATCTATTCATAAATTGTCTGCACTTGAACTCGTACATACACATGAGGCATTTCATACCATTTTTGTGTCAAAAAGCATGAGGAACTATTTCGCAAAAAATGTCTACTCTCGAAAAAATGTGTCTTCTAATTTTCATGGTTTAAAAGGAGTCTATGCAATCTTATTCGAAATTTCTATGCCAACTATTCTCAAAATACGCCATCAAAATACGCCATCAAAAAACGTATCTCAAAAAAAAACGTCACCCACAAAAGTATGCATTTAAAACGTATTTTTCAAAGCAAAGCGGAACAAAATATCAATTCTCTTTCTTCCAAGTAGTATTCACGAATATTATGATATTATAGTAACAAGGACCAGCCTATTATGGATTTTTTATTTTGCAGGGATCCACGTTTTACGTAAATTCTATTTCAACAAATTAAATTTAGATATAAGCTTCTTAAAAAGAAAATAGAAAACACGATATGAAAATTTGGGGATCAATTCTCAGATGATAAGGGCTACTGACCTATCGATTTATATTGAAAAGCCCCATATATATATATATATATATATATATATATATATATATATATATATACATACGTGTACAAAGAGTTATTTAACTTTTTCGGAGCTTTGTCGTAGCGGGGGATAGAGGGAGATAGAAAGAGTGACTGTAAGAGGAAGAGGGACAGACACAGAAGCAGACAGATAGAGAAAGGAGCAAAATGACGAAGGGGGTAGGTAAAAGAGGGGCAAGAGGAAGGAGGCAGGAGATGGCACTGCGTAATTTAGATTGCTCTGGCAGCCGTAGGCACGAATCTAACGGTCGAACGAGTGTTCGCAACCGCATTTCCGTAATAGGAAGCAAACAGTGCGACAGCGATAGAGAACTAGAGGAAAGGGTGGAGTAAGGGCTTGCTGAGCAGGTGTATGTGTATGTTAATATATATATATATATATATGTGTGTGTGTGTGTGTGTGTGTGTGTGTGTGTGTGTGTGTGTATCTCATTCCGTGCCAAATTGCAACAACGTAACAGCGTTTCTACATCATGGTTGCACGATTCAAGTGACGAAAGAAACTCATGTAATAATGCGACGAAAATTTGTGTCGTTGACAGCATTCGTTTTTTCGAGCCTGCATCCATGTTTAAAAACGGTGGATGGACGAGTTATAAAAGAATTATTTGTCCAGCGTCGAGGGTTTGATGACTCCATGCATAATATAAAAAGCATACATATAGCGGGGGCTTGGATATTTAACCAACGCTCGAGGTCGGTAGGAGACGGTTTCACACAGTATGTTGGAAGAGGACACTTAAAGAGTGATGAAACGATTCGGAAATACGGTACAAAGGGCCAAAAACGAACCATCCTTTGGATATGGGACACTTTTTTCCTGGGGATGAATAGTCTCAATTTCCCTCGTGTGTACACTAGAACCTCGATCTGACGAACGAGTTGGGACCCTGGCTAGGTCTAAGCTCCGCCTCTCTCCCTACTGCCACACGTCGGGCCAATCACGCGCTTGCGCTTGACCACCGCACGCTGGAGCGAGGCTAAGTTGGAGGGGAGAACAAGTGGCGATAGCCTAAGAATCAAAGTTTTCCTCTGACATTGAAAAAATTTTTATAATATTCTTTCAAGCTATTGTCAGTATGCGTTAGATCGACAACGGGCTAAAAAATAAAAACCGTATCAGTTCAAATACCCCGACATGGGCGCGTATAGTCGATAGTCATACGTATATGGACATTTTTTGTGCGTACTTAATACACCGACCACTGTTGTGTTTTGAAAACATTTTTTAACTGGATGAAAGAAAAGAAATTCCCTTTTAAAGCATTTCGTATTGCCGCGCGTATGCGCACAATGTAAATGTATTTAATGTAGCTGCCGTAATAACGAAGCTCGGAATACTGCGAGCGCTTTTTTTTAATTACTTCGCGTCCCGGCACTACCACGTTGCTTAAGGTGAATACGATGTTTTTCGGTTCCACGTACTTATTTCTTATCGCGATGTTACTCGAATAGGATCGCGAAAACCACCGTATCTTATTTGTTTTGTAACAATGCCTGCTTATAGCGAAATTGAAATTACGAAAACGATCCAGTGATAAGAAAGGTTAAAAGGAGCGCGATAGCGTCAAGATATCAAGTAGTTGAAGCAAATATTACATCAATTGAAAGTACGGTTGACGTACATTGTTGATTGTAAAATTGTCGGCGCTGTACGACTTTTTGACAAAATGTCATTATTTAATATTGAAAAAATTCGAAAACAACGTGTTATTGCATTAGGGTGGTACGAAACCGCGGTGTGAAAGTCGTGAACGTGGTGTACGAGTAGTTCGAACTAGAAACCGTACAACTATAGTCGGATCAGTGGCGTGCACGAAATCCTTTGATCACTCCCTAACTCCGACAGTGCTTTAGACATATATGTAGACCACTAAATGTACATCGTGGATACACGTGTATCGGTATGACTCTATTATAGCCTAGCCATCTATCCGGTTATCTATTTAGTTGATAGATATATGTACATACAACGGCAACAGTCAAGACTTTTTTAAGCCATTACAAATACATAAAAAAAGATCACGGGACTATAAGTATACTGAATCTGTCTCCGAGCGCTTTAGTTTTACTAACATAAAATCCTGAAAGTTTCAGATTCCTAACTCAATTGATTTTTGAAGAAAGCGAAATATGTAAAAATCAGAAAACGGCAGTTTTATTTTTATTACAATTTTTAACTATGATATTAATTGAGCAAAATTAAGAACCTATTTTTTGTTTAAAACCTCATCTGTTTTTCTGTAGAATAATGAGTTTTTTAAATCTTAACAAAAGGTATGTCATAGTAGAAAAAAATAAAGATCACGTTTTGCCCAAATAATGACTTTATTTATATGTTTTAGTATTTAATTTTATCATTTTAATGCATATTTAAGTAATTTATATTTTTTTAAAACAATATTTCCCTTTCAAAATCATAACAATTAGGTTTTTTGCCACAGTCAAAAATAAAAATAACCAATTTTATAGTTACATTAACAAATATTTTTAGAAACAACTTTCTATCACAAAACTTAGCTATTTATATATTTGTGTTAATCTGGAATTTAAATATAATAAAAAATTATCGAATTTACGTTACTGTTGAGAATTAATTGTAAAAAAATTCTTCTTAAAAGTAATTCGAGAAATTATCACTTAGTGCATTTTATGCGAAATTCTTACAATACGTTTTCATCCCCTCAGCCAATCAGTTTCTAAAAATATTTATCATTTCCTACGTGATATTTTTTTAACAATGCAACAAATATACTTAGTTTATCAAATACGACTATTTTCAGAAATTCATATCTGGGAAATCATTGATTTTAGGTACCTACATGCGTCTAATGACCTTTTGTTTTTGAAATCGTTATACGATAAAGTAAACAAAGTTTGGTCAAACTAAGTTTAACAATTTTAACAAAAAACTCGTCACTTTGCTGCAGAATTATTTATACAGTCCGGTCTTGATTTAACGGACAATTTCCCAGTGGGTTTACTTGGACTGTGGTGGGAGTGACAGCGCCAGCGCGTGCTTAGCCAGGCGCTCTCCGGGGGCTGGACTTAGAACGACATAGGTTTGACTACACTCCGGTCCCAACGCGTCCCTTAAATCGAGACCCTAGTGTACGTCGCTCTGTCGAAGACGCGCAGTATCTCCCTGTCCTTTGTACACGGTTCGGTGGCCTGTACGAAAATGAAAATCTCCGTTGGCCACACCGTAGTACGCGTTCTCCAGGCTTGATCAATAAAGCATCGCGCTTGCGCCCGTAGCAACGAAACGCCTTCTCGTCCTCTCATTCTCATCGTCGTTCTGTGCTACCCTAACCGTTTATAATTCTTATCCATGCTCTCTCTCTCTCTCTCCCTCCCTCCCTCTCTCTCTCTCTCTCTCTCTCTCTCTCTCTCTCTCTCTCTCTCTCTCTCTCTCTTTTGCTGTCCATATTCTCTCCATTAGAAGTCACTACTGGCGGGAACCAGCTTTTTCCGGCCGTCGCATTAACACTCGACGAAATCAAAGCATTTTATCGAACGCGTTACTGAATTCTGGATTTCTGCTTATGAAACAAGACGATGACAATTTCAATAACATGGCACAAATTCATTTTTCTCTGTAGATAATCTATATACACTAACCCAAGATTGGGCTGCCTGGTAACAATTTTCAATAAAATATACGATCTTATTTCAAACTATTAGCCATGGAACTCCATCAAATATGGATTAAACATACAAAATGCATATGTGTTTTAGTGCAAACAGACACGAAATCATAAATCAGTCGACATTTTCAATGAAAAGCGAGTGTAAAACGTCAACTGCAGCGCAACAATGGAATCACGTGGAAATTATAAATAAATGCAATGATTATGACTTGGAATTATTAATCCTAAGGCGAACTTTTCAGGGTGTGAAGCGCGATAAATAAAGACGAAATGCAGCGTGCATTGGCCGAAGTCAAATAGTGCTCGATATTTGTAGAAATATGCCATAGTCGTCATGGTACCTAAGAGTCGTCATGGTCGTAAAAGGATTCGAAATGAGCAGGCAAGCAACGCCACGGATGTTTGCTGTAGTTCAAAGTTCCCGGCTATCGATTCGTATAATTATACCGGTAAGAAACCTTCAACTACGCGCCACCCTATATAAAAATCTAAATGTTCTGATAGAAAGTGGTATTTTTATTGTTATCGCGGGAGCTGTCTGTACCCCTTAAAATCATCCATCTATTTTTATAATTCGACGAGAGACGTCAAAGTGACAAATGAATTGAAAATTTGACGACGGATGAATCCGTGCTTCGTCGTGTAGTGTCCCGTGTGTTTGTGTGTATTTATACATAATACATGTATATACGCTTGTATATATATATCTGTTATATAAATAACCGAGTACTCATCGTGAGTTCCGTGTACCGAACGTGCCGGCCGAGTTTTCAGGCCAACTGCAACAGTATACGTTTATCACAACAGCCACGTGGGTTCGATAGACATGCGTGGCCACGACCCGAGTTCTCCCACATATTAATCCCCCCACCGATATAGCTTTAAATGATCGTTCGGCCAAGGGAAGGAGGGGTAGATAGTCAGAAAGAGAAGTACACACATGTAGGTACTTAACAAGGTCAAAACAACGCACCGGTGTGGGTCTGCAGATCAAGTCCGTCAGACTCCTGATTTTTTCTCCCTCTCCCTCTTCCTCTTCTCCTCTTTCTCCTTCATACATACACATCTATATAACACATGATGCACTTTATGCTCAATCGACCAACCTCCAACCCTGACCCACTTAAGTCCTGTTCGTGCGGCTTTCAAACCATATAGTTGCAACTCTGAAGGCCAATTCGGTTTTTTAAATATAATATTATTTATTCTAAAATTGATTCAATCGTTGTTCTTTTTTTGTTCCGTCTGAGTCATCATCATCACCTACATTGTTGTTGTTGTTATTGTTGCTGTTGCTGTTGTTGTTGCTGTTGTTGTTGTTGTTGTTGTTGTTGTTATTGTTGTTGTTGTTGTTATTGTTATTGTTGTTGTTGTTGTTATTGTTGTTGTTGTTGTTGTTTGTTGTTGTTTGTTGTTGTTTGTTGTTGTTTGTTGTTGTTTGTTGTTGTTTGTTGTTGTTGTTGTTGTTTGTTGTTTGTTGTTTGTTGTTGTTGTTGTTGTTGTTGTTGTTTGTTGTTTGTTGTTGTTGTTGTTGTTGTTGTTGCTGTTGTTGTTGCTGTTGTTGTTGTTGTTGTTGTTGTTGTTGTTGTTGTTGTTGTTGTTGTTGTTGTTGTTG